>JAWNOM010000253.1:10000-17500 GCA_035045965.1 Drosophila aldrichi | reverse complement strand
GAATTAAAGGCACCCAGACAGGAAGTGAGCGCCTATACATCAGGCTGTTGACCAAAAATTCGTACTCCTCTTATTGACCTGTTGCCCCACAAATCGTGGCGCGGTTCTCACAGTGCTGGCTAATTGCGTCCAAGCAAGAGGCAAGAGTCGACTGCGTACCAGGCCTAATCGCTGTTTAAGTACACGGTCGTGGCTTAAATGCGAATTACGCCCAATGCGCTCACTCGACTCGACTCGACTCCGCTGCATACAGACTCATGACCACTTAATGTAAACAATAATTAAAAGTACGAACTGCTCTGTCGGACCTGCCTCTCTAAGCTGTGCGCCGCTCATGGCCTAATAGCCGCAAATGCAGATGTTAAGCGTTCAGCTCTCTGCTTGATTATACGTATTCACAGGTAGTAGCAGGCAGTAGCCGCTGAGCTAACTGCGAAAAGTACTCGTCCATCAGCTCCATCAGACCCATCGGCTGCGGCTGCGGTGCTTTATTAGTCAGCCAGCGGAACGGCTGACAGGCGTAGAGAAAGGCAAATGCAGCAGCAGCAGCAATTGCTTATTCTATGTTTGCTTAGAGATTAACTGAATAATTGCGCACTGAGTTATTTAAATTGATTTAAAAAGTAAAAAAAAATATGTATATATACATATGTATAAATAAAATATTAATAGTTATTATTAAAAATTAAAAAAAAAAAAAAAAAAAATATATATATAATATATATATATATATATATATATATATATATATATATATATATATATATATATAAAAATATATATATATAAATAAAAAAATAAAATAAAATACATAAAATAATTTTTAAATTATAATCTTATATAATATAGACATATACATAGTATACGAGTTCAAGAACGGATTACAAATATACAGTGCTGTCCAAATTCGATGGGTACATCTGGCAATCCTATATTTTTTAACATAGACGGGCATACTACGCCGTACAGGCCCAAAGCGACCATTTGAGAGTTATCATATTCAAAAATCAATGTCAACAAATCTATTTCAACCAATTAAAATATTTAAAATAAATAAATAAATAAATCTATGATTTAAAAAATAAATAAATAATTAAATAACCTAACTAATTAATAATAAAATAAATAAATAAATAAAAAATTAAATTTATGAATAAATAATATTTAAAAATGTATATTTAAATACAATATTTAGTATTAATTGAGAACTTATTACAAACGTATAATATGAAACCTTAGAAATTCAAATTTGTGAAGTTTAGGAGTAGAACAAAAGAGTATACAAATAAATACATAAATAAAAAAAATTATATTAAACTCATTTATATTATAATTATGAACAAACATATAAATTTATATTATATAGTAATATAATGGATTTTATTTAAATTTTATTTATAATAGTTACCTTTAATAAAAATTAAGAGCTAGCTTAACAACTAAAGCGCTGGCTGCTAAGGCCTTCGTCTTGCCTATCAGGTTTTTAACATTTTATATTTACATTTACCTTTAATTTCTTCAATTTTTCCTACATTTTTGTATACCTTTGTACATATATATAGCTTATAATAATGGTATATTTTGTTATAAAATATATATATATGAAATAAATATACTTTCCATTCATGTCTCAACCCGATTAGTTAAAAGATGCTCTGCATTATCAATGTCAACTTTGTTGTTTGCCTGCTACGTGCTCGCAGGATATTCAGAAATCTATATAGAAATATGTAGACAATGTTTTTTTTTTTTGCTATTGCTGCAGCTGTTGCAGCTGGGGCTGCAACAAATCTAAATACGTTTATTAAATTCAACCCTAAATTTGGCTTTTTGCTGCACTTTGTGGGGCGTGGCCAGACTTGGGCTTAGCGCAGTGCTTTGTGCGCAGCCCAGTTCTCCTCCAGGACAACGAGGCGTCTATGCAGATTTTGCAGACGCTGCAAGTGGCTCGCACTGAGTTGAGGCTCCAGGCAACGCCCACAACAGGGAGAAGAAGCAGCTGTGTGGTCGCTGCCACTTGAAGGGGGTTGCACTATATGTTTATTAAATTGCATTTTTGACATAGCCGATTTTCTTCCTCTGTTTTTCACAGAGTCTCAAGCATGTCAGTTTTGTCTACGTGCTTGCATTTCTTTGCAATTAAAATTTAGCCACAAAACCAAAAAAGGAATTTAAATTGAAATACAGCAGCAGCTACGTATATATGAAGTCGTTATTAAATTATATTATTTTATATGGGATACTATTGATTAATACAATTATATATTAAGTTTAGCATATATTTTATTTAATTTTTAATTTAATTTGGGATATTCTTTTGTTTAATAAATTAATATAAAAAGTCATCAAAAAAATATATATATATATTTTTTAATTTTAAATAATATACTTTTCATTAGTAAATCAATTGATTATCAAATAAATATAGTATACATAAATAAATAATATTTATTATATTATTAAATATATATGAAGTTATAATTTATTTGATTATTTTATGTTTTTTATTTTTTTAATAAGGAATATCTTTGAATAATAAATTAATATATTAAGCTTTGTGTATATAAAGTCATTAATATTTTTAATTTTTAATTTGATATGACATTTTTTCATTTATAAATTAATTGAGCAATAAATAAATATATTTAGCTTAGTATGCATAAAGTCTTCATTTGATTTAATTATATTAAGTTTGTATATTGTCAATATTAATTTCATTTTTTAATAATTAATTTAGTTGAGATATTTCAGAAGTCTTAGTGTTTTACTTGGACAAGTCTTGGATATTTTCAACTTAAATATATTATATATAGAATGAAAATTTAATTTTCAAGAACTTAACATTAAAAACTGAAAATTTATGCAAAAATCCCATAAGAGAAATATTTATAAGTCTGTAAGAGTTTCATTAAATATTGTTGAGATTTTAAAGGTTATTCTGCTGCAAATATTATGTAAATGCAAAGCTTACTCTAAATCTGTAAAACCTAATGCAGTTTGCCATTTAGTAATAAAAAATATTTAATATTAATAAAATGTGATTATTTGTATTTCAATGCTTTAGATACTTTTAGAAACAATTTAGCCACTCATTTAAATGCAAACTTTAAACATATATATTAAGCTATTCAGCGTATGTTCAATGTACTTTCACACTCATATCAAATACAACATGCATAACCCTATGATGCGAAAGCCGAACTGAAAACGTGTGTTTTATTATCTCTCAATGCCCTATCTACCAAGTGCCCAGCCAAGACGAGCCGACATGAGCTAACCAAGTAAAACATTTATCAAAACTATTCGTACGTGCTGGGCCAAGTACGGCAGAGTGGAGAATGAAGACTGAGTTTGTTTTCAAATAGACAGAGTGTGTGGGAGAATAAGAGAGAGAGGAGAGAGAGAGTGGGTGTGAGAGAGACGAGTGCTTGTGCCCAAGGAGCTATAGCTGGTCTCTGGTAATCGTATTTTTCAACGAAAATATTTTTGCATAAATTACAATAACAGCGACAGCAGCAGCAGTAGCAGCAGAACAATAAGCAAGATGTCTACCAGGAATAACAACAGCAACAACAACAACAACAACATCTACATTCTTGGCATATAATTTAGTGTCGCGTATGAAATAAACTTATCTAAGCGGAAATAAAAAGCCCGCCATGAGTGTGTGTGTGTGTGTGTGTGTGTGCTTGTTGTGGGTGAGTGTGTACTAACAGGTTGCTGTAGCGTCTTACACATGCAAGCCCTCAACGAGCCCTGGCCCAACTCCCCGCTCTCCCCCTCACACAGAGAGTGCATAAATTTCAGCGCTATAGTAAAAAAGTATCTTAAAGATACTTGGCCGTATCTGCTGTAGCTGTAGCTGTATCTGTGGTGGCGCGGGCGTTGAAATTTAAATTCCTAAGCAAGTCGTAAATTATTTTTAGTGGCTTATCAAGTCGGCTTACATGCCAGGCCAGCTGTGTGTGAAAGCGAGCATTTCGATGGGGCTACGCTCTGTGACCCTTTGGGCTCTCTTCGGTTTAATTGCCATTGTGAATTGACGCTTTGGTTGAATAACTCATTACAGCTTCCGCTGTGACCGCAGGCGCTTGCGAGTGCATTCTATGCGCACTCCTTGACAAATGATATGAATGGCCATCATCAGGCACAGCAGCCCATTCATCCCGCCAGCCGAGCCGAGCTGAGTCTCTGGGCCATGCTGTACAAATAGAGAGACCTGGTCGGCGACTAGTAATTAAGGCGACAAAACACTCATAAGTGGGCGTGGCACACACTAAGAGTGTCTGGCACGGCGCGCTGATGTATGTGCAGCAGCGGCTACCGACACGAACGAACGCGGACGACCTGTATGTACCGCCGCCTCTCGAGGCGCCAAGATTAAAGACATTTTTCTGTGATTTATTTTTCTGCAGGCGCTACTGTCCCCTGCTCCTCATCACCAAGTGCTCAAGATGACTGCATTTCGAGTTATGAAGTTATTATAAAGGGTATATTTATTATGGTATTGGAGATTATCTTTATCTATATGTGAGAGAAGTTCAGTTAATCGATAATTATCGATTAGGTTCTCCACAGGAACTTGAAAATAGATTAATTATAGTTTCTCAGAGCATATTGTACATATCTCAGATTAACTTTATCGCAAGAAATTCAATTAATCGATAAATATCGATTATATCTTTGCAAGCAATTTCGTAGTGCAGAGTGGATAATTTATAGTTTCTCAGAGCATCTTGGACATATCCCATTGCTTATTACAATCCAAAATATATATACATATTTTTTCGCCTATCGAGCTACATTTTTCCTTCTCGCAACTTTGAAAGTATTTCCAACTGCATTATCCCATTTATGAGCTCATAATTTGAGCAGTTTTCAACAATGCCCTGAAATTGATTTAAATTCAATGACACATTAAGTGGCGCTCTATAGCAGCGCATTTAAATCAGTTGCCAACCTTCTTTGGCGTCCCCAAAAAAAAACTCAGCCCTCAACTCCAGACTGACAGACGAACCAGCACACAGTCAAGGAGTCGAGTCAGTCGAGCAGCCCAGCCAGTTTAAGAAGGTTTGCTGCTGATACCCTGCAGGCAAGGAAAAAGGGTAGCTTTGTGTATCAAAGTTTAAATAATAATAATAACAATAAATAATATTAATTTATAATTATTATTATTTTATTTTTATAAATAAAATGGAATTTCCATTTCCAATTAAATAATAATTATATAATATAATAATAATAAATAATATCATATTATTTATATTATTATATTTTAAAAATATTATTTAATTGTTTATCAATATTATCAATTATAATTATTATTATTATATTATTATAAATAAAATAAAATTTTTATTTCCAATTAAATAAATATTATAAATAATATCAATTAATTATTTTTATTATAATTATATTATATAATTTTTATTTAATTGCATAGATAATATGTGGAAGTTATATTTTATTTAAATTGCATTTTATTATTTATTTTTATATTTAGTTTGTTGCAATTTTTTTTATTTATTTATTTCTTATTTTTTTATACATTTATATATATTTTTTTAAATATATATTATTATATAAATTCTTTTCCACTGTATAGTCCACATATTTTGTGGAAGCAATGTACTAAAGAGTAAATAAAAAACTAAAATAGGCAATCGTTGAAGTCATATTTCTCTTAACTTATTTATTTGCAATTTATCTACTTATAGTTTAACTTACTTATAAAATATTTTTTTTTTCTTTTAAATAAAATTTAAATATTAACTTAATTATTTAGCATTACCGAAATTTTATTTTATTTTATTTTATTTTTTAATTTTATTTAATTTTTTTGTTTATATTCGCCTTAAATATAATAATAATATTTTATTTGTATTTTAATGAATGTCTTTCTTTAGTTTGCATTTTTTTTTTTCTGCCCTCCGCTCTACTTCAACGCCAATTATAGGGTATTTGGTGGCTTAGCATTGCTGGCTCACTCACTGTTTTGCTTGTTTAACATAATCCCTGTGCCGTAAGGCTGACAAAATGCGTCGGCAATTTGTTTATTGGCGCTGTCCATGTTGTTGTTGTCGGCAAACATGCCACAAACTACGCGCTGCAAATAAATCACCAAAAATATTTCAACTACACTCGCTGCTTGAACTCGAACTGGGACTTGGGACTAGCTAAGGCTATAGCAGTCTGTATATGTGTGTATGCGTATGTACACTACATATACATACATACATACAGAGTGCTCTCTTCCCACACATATGTATGCTTTCGCCTGTGCCTTTGGCAGTCGGAAGTTTGCAATGTTTCAACAGGAAGCGTTTGTTTCTTTGTGTGTGTGTGCGAGTGTGTTTGTGTGTGTGTGTATCTGTTTGTCAGTTTGTCATTCTGCAGACTGTTTGTTTGACTGTGGCCTGACACTTTGACTTTTGCATTGAAAGACACGCATTGTATGCGACATCATTGCCCCATTCGGAGTGAATTGCGCTAATTCATTTGTCAAGTGCTTCGCAAAAGTCGTGAATCATCCATATTTCGATGATATCCATTGTCTGGCTATAGATAGATATATTGAGAATTATGGCTTAGCCCAGTTAAAGGAGTTGGGTGGGGTTCGTTGACTCGCTTAAAGCTGCCATTTTAATATAGATTCAAGATTTCATGTGCTTCGGGCATGTTACAAATAATTTTCTGGCACTTGCCAAGCGTTTTTTAATCTCATAAATCAGCGCGAAATTCCTTGAGCTGGAATTTTCATGTGCTTTCAAAATTTTTCCTAGCATTGTTTTCGTTCTTGCCGCTTTTCTTTTTCTTCTTTTTTTTTTGGCTTCTCATTTGTGAGTGTTTGTTACCTTTGTCAGGTAACATGTGGCACATAAATTAAAAGGCACCAGAGAAAACACACTGAAATATGCGTGATTTAAGGCAGCGGAAAAGTAAATGAAAGGCGTGGTGGGCGTGGCATCGGTGCCGCCGCTCTTAAAAGGGTTGACGATGCGGCGCAGTTTTTAATGAATGTGTGAAATCCTTGGAGTTCCTTCGTCGCAGATCCTTGGTGATAAGCTGTTGAAACGCAAAGAAGCTTAGACATAAAAAGCGGTCCTATCAAAGCCGCATAACGTCTGGAATTAGAAATGAGGAAAATATTAAGCAGAAGTACAAATTAATTAAATATTTAGTATAATGTTTACCAAATAGGAATATTTTAAAGTACATTATTTTTTTTAATTTTATATTATTAATACAATAAATAAAAATAAATAAATAAAAAAAAAAATAATAAATAAATAAATAAAAATTGGATATAAAAACATACAACAATGCAACAATAAAAAAGTAAACATTTATTACTTTTATATTTTATTATTAATATTTATATTTATATATATTTTTTTTTTTTTTTATGTTATTTTTTATTTTAGCAAACTAATAAAATATAATTTGTCAATTCAATCCTAATATTTTGTATTATTTTATAATATATTTTGTATTTTATAA
>JAWNOM010000253.1:0-5000 GCA_035045965.1 Drosophila aldrichi | reverse complement strand
CGACTCTCACTCGTGCTGCTGGCTGGCTGCTCACTTTCACTCAGAATTTCGCCCGAGCCAATTTGGGCATTGGCGGCTCATTCGAGGCAGCCAAGGGCAGTGGCTGGCACAGAGGCTAACACATAAATGTGTGTCGTGCGTGTCGCAAAACATCAAAGCGGAGTCAGATCACAATCATGGGCCTCATCATGGGCATTGGCTGCAAAATGCTTTTGTGAGTGCCGCCATCAGCTACGCAGAGCAGCTGCCGTCCAGCAATAGAGATGGAGCTGAGATCGGCTGGCTGGCTGCCCGGTTGACTAGCTCGACTGGCAGGGCAGCCCAGTTTGGTCTACGCATAATTAGTGCAATGTTTGCAGCTCATGATTAATTCGGTTTAATTAGAAATGCAGACGAATGACCAAATTAATTCAATAAACATTCCATCTCCTTCACTTTTCTCAGCCTCTAAAACTTTTAGTCTTACATTTATTTTTCTCTTCGTTTCGTAGCTCGGTTGCTCCTCGTGCTGAGCCTAAAGATCGCAATCTAATAAATTATCATTTGCACTGCAATCGTCAATGTCCTCAGCCTCCAATCAAGCAGCGGCCTTTGATCAGCTGCCGTGGCTCAACTTCTCTCCCTCACTCTCTCTCTCTCGCTCAGTCATGGGTCCTGCTCGTTTTTTGGCCTGATCAAAATTCTGTCCAGATCGAGTCCGAGTGACAGACGTTTACTTAGTAGTTATAATTCTGGTCGTGTTGATGTTTTATTGCATTTCGTTAGCTACCTGAGTTAGCTTTGACTCTCCTTTTTTTTTTTTTTTTCCTCAGAGTCCACCTTTATTTTTTTTCGGACATTCCTGCCGCCGTCTGGGACCGTGGGCAATACCCAATACGTCACTGCAAAATTTGATGATCCTTTGATGGATCTCTGCGCTGCGTTCCAAAGCGCCGTTAGCTGCGGCAAAACTTGTGCTAATCTAAAGCAAAATATTTCAAATATTTGCGCAGCTAAACAAAGGAAAAAAAAGAAGCAAACTAAATAAAAAATTGAAAAATAATAAGGCAAAATGTGTGGCATCCATGTGAAGGGCAGTCAGCCCGTGTTTTGAGGGTCGTTTTACTTTCCGCACTATTTGCGTCTAATTTGGGATAAGAGCTTTGGCCAGCTCTTTAGTTCGAGCAGTGAATCAACAGCAGCCAAAAGGGGGGAGCTTGGCCTTAATATAACAATGATTTCAACACCTCTGCCGCTGTTGCTGCATCGTTGGGTTTGTTTACCCCGCAGCCCCCTCACTCTAGGTACTCATTTAATTGCCACACTTCCTACTTCCGTTTTTCATTCAGTTTCATTTCTCACCCAGCGAGTTTTGCCTATCGAAAGTGGTTGAGCTCGTTGGCAATCGTTTTCACACAGAAAACACTTTCATTTTCATTCAACAGTTTGCATAGGCCATGATATTGCCATTTAATTGATATAATTGCTAACAATTTGTCGCTTTTATCAAAAATTGATATGCAAATGTTGTTTACAAAAAGATAATTATAAACCATATATATATATACTAATAAATATATACTTTTATTAAAAAATAAAGTCGCTGCTAAATAACTTTACAAATTTGGTGAGTTATTAACATTGGCTTGGTCTTGGTTAATTAAATGCCATGAAGAAACAAAAAAAAAGCGAAATTAATTCAACAATTAATTTATTGATTAGCACAAAGCGAACAATATTAAACTGAACTGCTTCACACAGTCCTTTTATAAGCATTTTCACATGTCAATCGACACTGGAAACTCTATAATTTACCATCGGCCACGAGTCGGATACTCGTACTCGCACTCGCACTCATACTCGAACTCGCACTCGAATTCGTAATCGTAGTCGCATTTGTCTAGGTAAAAGTTTTTGCCTCTGTCTGCGGCAAATATAGCGCCGACACATATTAAGCTATGAATTTTCATGTTATTGCAGCTAATTTTCATTAAATGCATTTGCTGCCATAAAAAATGGCAAGGGCGTAGTAAAGGGGGGCGTCGGGTAAAAGATTTAGAATCTACTCCATTGTATTATTATTGAGTTCCATTCTCATTTACTAGCTTTCACTTTTATATGAACATCGACTCCCCCTTTTTCTTGATCAGCTACGCCTCTGACTGGCTACACTGTTGTCGCACAATTTTAATTGTAGACCATAAACTATCGAACGTATCGCATGCGTATCGCTGCAGTATCTAATGCCGGCTGGAAACCCGTTCGCTCAGGAAACCGTTCAGACATTGGACATTAGATTCTCACAGTCAGCGGCCAGCAGCCAGCAGCCAGCAGCCACATCCAACCGGCCACGTTCAACGGACGTCGAACGAAAGTGGCAGCACCTGATTCGAGCGCCAGTTGTCCGCCGTCTGTCACTCAGCCACTCAGCGAGTCAGCAACTCAGCCGGGCCACCATTCAGTCAGTCATTCGCGGCGCTCATTCATGCATGCTTAGATACTTATTGGAGTTCCAATTGGACTCAGAGTCAGAGTTGGAGTTGGAGTTGAAGTTGGAGTCGGAGTCAGAGTCGTCGTCGAACTGGGGGCATAATTCAATTTCCGCTGCAATTGGATTGTTGGCTGCTTGGCTGGCTGGGGATCTCTAGTGTATCAGTTACCCATATTGACACATTGATTTAGTGCTTACATGGACCGTTGACCATTTGTTTTGATATTGATTTATATTTTTAAGTTATTGATACGTTTCAATTTTTTCGTTTTACTTCGATTTTGCTTTTTGTTTTCCGTTTTTAAGCCCACTGATTGAGCGATTAACGTTGCGTTCACTCGTAAACTTTGTCAATTTATGTCAGCCAGTTGAAAGCCTTCAGTTCGAATAGGATATGGCAATAGCTAAGCAAATAGTTCAGCTGCTCAGTGATAAAATTAATGAGTCTTTAATAGCAACATTATTTAGTTTAAATAATTTTCAATTTATTCGATATATATTAATTAGATTATTACAGGTTAAATAATATTTCTTTAAATATTTTAGCGAAATAAGGAATTATTTTTTTTTTTACATTTTATTTTTAGTTTTTTTTTTTATGTATTTATGTATGTATTTATTTATTTATTTTTTTATTTATATACTTATTTATTTATCTTTTAATTTACATTGTACATTTTTATTTTATCTATTTATTATGTATTTATTTATTTATTTTTTTATTTATTTATTTATTTATTTATTTATTCATTTATTTATTTATTTATTTTTATTTATTTATTTATTTATTTATCTTTTAATTTGCATTGTACATTTTTATTTTATTTATTTATTATGTATTTATTAAAATTTTATTATTATTAATATTATTATTTATTTATTTATTTATTTATTTATTTATTTATTTATTTATTTATTTATTTATTTATTTATTTATTTATTTATTATTTATGTATTTATTTATTTATTTTCTTTATTATATTTTTATTTATTTATTTGTTTTTTATTTATTTACATATTTTTTATGGCTTGTTTATAATTCCACTTGAGATCCATTTTAATTTTATCAGAGTTCAATAATATCTCTGACTATACTTTTTTGTGAATTATGTTATAGTTGGTGCTATTAATATATGTATATATAATTGTAAGCTCTACATTAGCTAACATGTTTTTCAGAGCTTTTCAAGCATCACACGCTAATTCGATCTGCTTTTAAATTGTTAATATACGTTATCTATGCCCCGTTGAGCTTCACTCACACATAATTAAAGCCCCTACATGTTTGTATGTATGTATCTAATTTAAATTGTATCTGTGAGATACTTTGCCGTAGCTAGCATGCTGTCCATTGGTAATGATTAGGCCGCAGTTAACAAAGCAACACCTCTGAGCAACTATGATTGCGAGTACCCCAGCGCCTGATTATTGTATGCGTGTGTGTATCTAACAGAACGTCAACAACAACAGCAACAACAGCAACAACAACAACAACAACAACAACAACAATAAACAACAATCAACAAACAACAACTTTATCGCGTGCAGAGTGAGAGACTCGTGCTGTCTCGCTTGGTCCGTAGTTTGGGGCTTGGTAATGATGATGATAGCTTTTTGATGGTAATGATAGACGAAGCAGCCAACACTCAAACACACCGAGTGTGTGTGTATGTGTGTGTGTGTGTGCACCATGTGTGTGTGTAATTGTGCTCAGCGCAATCCGCAATCGGAAGTGACTGCGAGAACATTGATTGAAAGTGAAATTTAGCATAGGCCAGGCGAATGATAATCGTTCAATCAATTAAGGTTAATTGCAATTTAATGCAATTGGCCAAAAAGCAACCGAAAATTGGCAACATGCTTTTAGCAAAAAACAATCAATGAAAAAAAAAGAGTGGAAAAGAAAAAATCATTTGACGTCGATTATGCAAAGCTCTTAGCAAAGAACAGTTAGTTGTTCAGCTCAAAACGCGATGATCGGCGGCAAATTCGTATATATATATATCGTATATATCTCTTTTTTCTCTATATATGTATCTGCTGTGTGTATTTATTATAGGCTTTGCCTTTCGTGTCGAGCCATAATTTCGGCTGATGCTCATTTTCAAATTGCAGTAGCCCAAAATGTTGGGCAAAAACTTGGCTCGAACCAAAAAAAATTCTTTTATGCAAGATATATTCTAATTTCTGTGCGTTTTTATGATTTATAATTTGAAATTATTGGGCTACTGGCTTTAGGGCCTGCGGCTGCAGCTAAGGGAAGCCGCAGCACATGCAAATTTAGGCATACACTTACGGAAAGGGTATTACGACTAGGACATTAGCTATGTGCACAAAGCAGACAGATTGACTAATGTAGCTGAAATTGTTGCTTAATATTTAATTATTTATTTAATTGCTATAGAGAATTAATTTTAAATAAAAATTTGATTTAAAGCCGGAGTAGCAAAGAAATTCTGGCAAGTTGCTTAATAATATTTATATTTTATTTAGATGTTAGACAATAATAAATATAAATAAATATATAAAT
>JAWNOM010000252.1:0-56203 GCA_035045965.1 Drosophila aldrichi | reverse complement strand
AAAGGCACGCACGCATGAACAGGCACGGACTCAGCATTTGAGAGAGACAGTACTTGAGTAAAAGTAAAAGCAAGCAGAGAAGAAGTGCAGAAGATCACTAAAGTTGTCTATGTGTATGCAGCAGTTCTCATTTGGTATTTGTATTTAGGTAAAACAAAGCTAGAATGCTCACAGCAACAGAGAGCGTTCACTTGAAGCGCGACTGCAACGAGCTCTACCTGCCGTCGAGAGAGAGTGCACTGCAGTGCTTGAGTAAAAGTGGCCCTATATAAAGGGCAGCAGCTGCAGCATTTCTTCAGTCGTCGTCCAGGCCTGGTGGGAGTCAGCGCAACAGAGTGAAGTACAGTGTGTGATCGATCAGCTGTGCATTAAATACGTAGAGGAACTACGCAGAGGAATTACGTAAAGGAGATACTTGGCGGATATACTTGGAAGAAATACTTCGAAATACGTAAAGGTAAATATTATAGACATACGAATAAAGCTAAATCGACTCAGCTCGTCACCCTGATCAAGAATATATATACTTTGTGGGATCTGCCACTCCTCCTTCTGCCTGTTACATACATTTCAACAAAACCATTATACCCTGATTTCCCATACAAAAATATATAAAAATAAAATATAATTGCAAGCCCCCCGATTTCTCAGTCTGCAGATGTTGCAACTTTATGTTGCCTGTTGCAAAGCTGACTGGAGTCGCCGTCACCGTCGCCGTTGCCGTTGCTGTGGCTGTAAAAGTTTGCGTGTGCATTTAATGAAACGAGTCGCAACTAAATAATTCAATTAGTAAACTAGAAAACTGAATTCAGAAAACTCACACAGGCCATAGCCCAGAGGCCTACTAATTTAGTTTTAATTGCATGCCGAAGCCTTTAGCCTATATACGGCATGTACAAGGAGTTGCTCTACTATAAATATCCTCTCTCTATATATATGTACATATATATATGACGATATGTATATATGGATATATGGCATGCATATATGCTGCATACAAAGAATGTAACAACATAGGGGAAAATGCACGAAATTTGCATAAATTGCTAAAACGACAAAGGCATTTCCAAGCGCTTATGCAAAATGCAAAACTGCCAAAGGATACGAAAAAAGGACGAAGGAGCAGCAAGACCAAGACGAAGACGAAGACGAAGACGTTCTATGGGTCTCGCGTGGAGTGCTCGACTCTGGTTAAGGCGCACAAATGCCTGAAGTGCATTGCTGAGTGCAGTTTTTGGTCTCTCCAGTTGCGAAAACTGGGTTTCACTTAACAAGCAAAATATTTGCAGCAATTTCCTTAAACATTTTCTTTTTGGCCACACCACATGCGAGCGACTGCAATTTGCATGGCTGCTATTGTTTGTGGCCTGGCGGCTAAGAAACAAGAAAAAGCACATACATACACATAAATATGTGTGTGTGTGTTATATATATGACTAGAAAGGCAAACAGCTTTCGCTCGCCTGCTCACTTGGATCATCAATCAAGGAGCTCGCTTTGGATTGTTGCTTTAATTAGGGCGCTGCTAATTGTTTTAGTAGCATACTTTCGAGCGCCTGGACTCGGCTCGAGAGATGCGAACGAAAATTGTGTTAGTGCGAGCATGTTGCACGTCCAATGCGATAATTAAATTCTGTGCCATAATTTATGTCTTGCTGCAACAGCTGCTGCTGCTGCGGCCTCTGCTAAGCAAATTTATCTAGTGGGCGGCCATAAGTAAAGCCAAGCTGCTATTTTTGGCTTGTGTGAAGCGAGGAAAAATATTTAGTTGCAATATATGAAAAGTAAGTTAAGTGAGTTCAAGTCAAGTTAGTCAAAGGCAACTTAAATGCCAGGCACTGCACATGACATGATGAGGATAATTCCTAACTAATAATGAGACCTATACACATATTGGCAGTTGTTTCTTTGTTTTTGTTGTTATGCCAAGTAAGTTAATGTAATTATAGCTATCGTATGTTGGTCAAATCATAAGGATTTTCATAAAATTATCTGCTTAAGCGTTTATGGCCTATCTCTGTCTATAACATGATGCCTTTAGGAAAAAAAAAAAATAAATAAATAAATAAAAATAAATAAAATAAATAAATAAATTTTAAAAAAATTAAAAAATACATAAATAAATAACAAAATAAAAAAAAAACAATAAAAAAAATAAAAATAAGAAAAGAAATAAAATTTAAAGATAAATTAACACTCGATTTTGTAATAATTTGGAATTCGTTATATACTATCTAATGATTTTTTAATCAAAATTGTTTTTCTTTTAAATTATTTAAAATTTCGATTATTTTTATTTTAAATTATCTAAAAATTGTTGTATACAATTTATATACAGCTGCGAAAAATAAAATAGCACCACTTGCATATGCAGACTTTGAGAAGCTCTCCTCGATACATTTATCACTGTATTGATCTAATTTTTTCACTCACACAAGCAGAAAACAATTAGTTATCACAGCAAAAAAGAATTATCATAAAAACATTCATAGTTTTTAAATAATTCAAAAAATTCTGAAAAAAGTCGAAAAAATGCCGAAAAAAATAATAGCACCACTTTTTCATTTTGCACTAAAAAATTTTTTTTAAAATAAATTAAGTCAAAATCTCTACCCTATAGTTAAAAACAAGTGAAAATACAAATATTCTTTAAGTTTAGTATTTGGTTGTGTTGCCTTTATTGGCAATTAAGGCTGCACAGCGCCTAGGCATGCATTCACCCATGTCCTGGCATCGTTTGAGGGGAATTTCAGCTCAGGACTCCTCAACGACTTCCCAAAATGTCTTTGCATTAGTTGTAGTAAATTCAGAAACTATTTTTTTAACATTCGCACAAAAGTTTTCCATTGGATTTAGCTTTGAGACTGCGCAAGCCACGCCATAAGGTTGATTGAATTCTCCTGGAACCACTCTTTCGCTTTCTTACAGGTGTGTTTTTGGGGTCATTGTCTTGCTGGAAGACGCATATTAGTAGCATATTGTATTTAGCGTCACTTCTTCCAAAATATCAGCATAATCATGTCGATCCCTTATGGTTTTGGTCCAATTAATTGAGCCTACACCATAGTACGAAAAGCAGCCTCATACCATTACACCTTATACGCCATGTTTAATGGTTTTTTTTACCTCTAGGGTTGAATTCTGACTTCTGTGGACGTCTCACGGAGGACTGCGATCCTTTTCCAACAAACATTATCACCTGACTTTCATCAGACCAAAGAATGCTAACTCCATTCCTGCGTAGATTAATTTTTGTGTTCCTTTGCGAACGCCACCCGTTTGGAAATGTGTTTTATATTCAAATATGGTACTTTTTTTGAACGGCGAGTATTCAAATCGTGATTTCTTAAGTATCTTCGTACTGTTTGGTCCATTGCTGATATGTTTAGGTCCTTTTTCAGTTGAGTAGTCGACTTAAAAGGATCCTTTTTACTCTCGAGTGACATGATGTTGGGTCAGGGCTCAACGCCGTTTGCACTTTTCATCACTTTTTCGACTTTTTTTTATGGATTAATGCATTTTAGATCATTTCATTTGAACAACACATCAGACGACCAACTTTCCTGTGAGAATTTCCAGCTGAGATCAACTTTTTGAGGCGATTACCTTGTTTGGAGGTGTAATGCCTTCCAAGACCCATTTTTTTGCAAATTTGTAAAAATTTTAAAAATCTTTGAAACAAAATAGATATAAAAACAACAAATCTCATCAATATGTGCTTTGAAGATATGCAACTCTGCAAAAAATTAGAGTTTTCACTCGAAAAAGTTAAGTGGTGCTATTATTTTTTTCGGTGTTTTTTCGACTTTTTTGAGAATTTTTTGAATTATTTAAAAACTATGAATATTTTTATGATAATTCTTTTTTGCTGGGATAACTAATTGTTTTCTGCTTGTGTGAGTGAAAAAATTAGATCAATACATTGATAAATGTATCGAGGAGAGCTTCTCAAAGTCTGCATATGCAAGTGGTGCTATTTTATTTTTCGCAGCTGTATATACTTTTTTATTATATTTTAATATTTTTAATATAGAAAGACATAGAGCTGTCCATATTCAACTGATTAAAATTATTAAAATATAATAAAAACATTTAAATTGTGTACAAACATTTTTAAATAACAATTTAATAAGTTCATAGAAAAATTTAAAAAAAAAATATATATGTATCATTTATTTATTTTTTATTTATTTATTTTTTATATTTATTTATATTTGTTTGGTTTTTTTTTATAAAATTTGCTATTGATTTTACTTTTAGCTTAAAATATGAAACTTAAAAAATTGCTAAGAGGTTAAGTAAATAAAATTTTCAATTATTTAATGACTGTAGAGGGATTCAGAATTTAGTCTATTTGAAATGACTGACAATGAGCTCTGTAATTCTGTAAGAATATGCTCAGATCTACTCATTTAGAAAATATAAATTATAATGTAACGTTTACTAACTAAATAGAACTTTTCCAAAAAGTCAAACTGCATTTACTTTGCTTTAACTTTCAACCACCCAAAACTATTCTATGCACACATAATCACATATATACAAATTTAGCTGGACAGCCAAAAATTTTCATTGTCGCCTTCGTTTTCGTTGGAAATTGTGAATTACTTTTCTTGTGAACAGGCAACACCCTTGCAAGGGAACAACAGACGAAATGAGTTGAAATTGAAGTTTGTAAATGCTTCGTGTGCAGCAAATTGTTTCCGGGGATGTTGTGAAAACTTTTTGTTTAGTTATGAATCATAACGAGCCAAAGGCAGCCGAAAAATACAGAGCAGAGAATACAGAAAAAAAAAAAAAAAAAACAAAACTAGAAAACGAAACTTGGCTATAAATTGTAACATTTAGAACTCAAATTTGTGCTTTTGTTTTTTCTTTTTTCACGCTCCAAGAGTCAAGGCAAAGGCAGGAGTAGCAGTGGGAGCAGGAGGTGGGAGGTGTGGCAAGGGTTCGACTCTTGACAATGACTCAGAAGTTTTTCAAATGAATTGCTTTTCGACGAGTCACAAATTTTGTTAAGGGGGGCTGTTTGTTTTTGACACCCACAATTTCAGCTGCCACGCCCCGTGCTCAATGCAAGATTGTCAACATGCCCAAGAGTCGAAGAATTCTGTGGTTGCGAATGGCGAATGGAGAATTGCAATAAATGCAAAGAGCCGGGCTAAGCGATGCATTGGCATCAAACTCAATGTCACTTGCAAATGTTTTTCCACACACACACACACATGCACACCGAGCATTTGGAAAACATTTTCACAGAGGGAAAACTGTCTGTTTGGCTCGTTGCCTCTGCTAGCAGGCTGCATATAAAGTGCAAGTAATATAAATAATTCAAAACACACGAGAGACTGAGCACACACACACACACACACACTCGCACACACACACATTTGCATTGACACACTTCAATGTGTGGGCTGCTCAGCCACCCATGGAGCTCTGTCTAAACTTTGGCCCACTCTCGGCCCACTAAATGCATTACAATGCCAAATGCATTGCCCCGCCCAGGGCCAAATGTGCAAATACTTTTAGACATTCGTAGCATCTGCAACTTGTATTTGGTTTTACTCGCATATATCCACAGCAAATGCCCACTCACTCACTCAGTCAGTCAGTCACTCAGTCAGTCAGTCAGTCAGTCTGCTCCACATACTCGTAAACCACCTGCGCCACCTTCTAGAAGGCAAGCAAACACATGTCGAATTCGTTGCTATAACTAAGTATATGCATTGGCGTTTGGCTGTGCCCAAAAAAGTTGCAGCCTTGACGCTGCACCACCCACTCCACCCACCGCCCACCACCAACCAGCCTTCCACACATATTTCTCTCGAATGCAAACTTTTCACATTCGGTTTTCCAGCACAGCGCATTGAACGTTAAAAATCCACAACTACACGATGTAACTGAAGGTGTAAGTGTGTGTGTGTCACTGTGTAGACGTGTGTGCGAATATGTGTGAGTGACAGCGTTTGCATATATACTGTGTCTGCTCACCGTTGGGTATTATGAATTTGTGGTTTAATTTGATGTCGTTTGGGAGAGCTTCAAAAATTGAATTTATTCAATCTGTTTCTTTTGCCAGGCATTCAAAATGTCATCAGTAGAGCTGACGTATCGTGAATCTAATTTTGAGTCTACACAGTTAACTCTACACACTCAAGTCTCCACTTTTCATAACCTTGTCAACTCTTGTCTACACTGTAGCTTAGCTTCTTCGGTATCTATCTAACAATGTCTACATAAACAAATCTGCATAATGAAGTCTTCAGTATGGGATAAAATTTCCACATTCTGTGTGGTTCAGCTTGAAGTCAAGTCTCCATAATTGAAGTAGAACTAGTTATAATCAAATCTCTACACAAAAATATATTAACAGTGGCATCTCTGTTATAGATTCAAAGTAGTTCAGTTGTAATTGCCTTCATGTAATTAAGAATCCATTTTAAACTTAACATTCATAAACAGTTTAACATATTTAGCTTTACATAAAATGAACAAAATTTTCAACTGGCTCCACAACTATTCTGGCAAAGAGTTTAATTTGGAGAGTGTATTCAAATTGCAACCATTTAAAGTTATTTATTCCGCCCTGCGCATATATTTGGTGATACTTTTCGAGCTATTTGGCAACAAAAGTTTGTGAAGCGTAAAATGTTACGGCTGGGCACATGGAACTTTTGCTGGCAGCCATACGATATTTTTATTTGCACGTCGGGGACATTTGAAATTCCAGTTGTGTGATGGCTCATTAAGCAGCAAATACAAGCCGAGCCGCCAGCCAGCTGTAGCACCTGTGCCAGAGGACTCAGCTGCTGTTGTTGTTGTTCGTGTCAAGCAGCTGTGTCAAATGCTAATTAAAATCAAGCGGCATTCGCTTGTATAAACAGATAACCTAACATCAAGGTAGAGGCGGTAGAGGAGGATGAGGGCGGTGAGCGGTGCGCGTGGAGCAGGTGAACTAAAATCAGAGGACAACGTTGGGCGCCAGCGCTAACGCCATCATCATCATTATCCTTGTCATCGTCAACAGCAATCAAGATAAAAGATAAGTTAAATGCCGAGTGGGCAGGCGAGGACGAGCCGGCTCGCTGGGAGAAGGAGCTGAGCTGAGCTGAGCTGAAGCAGGGGTCGGTCCTGCAGCCTCTCTTGTTTGTTTTGTAATAAAGTCCTGGCCAGCTTCCTCTCTCTCTATCTCTCTCCCTCTCCTTCTCTCTGTCTCTCTCTCACACGCACTGTTTCGCATCAAAGCAAACTTTGAGCTGCCTTCGGTTTTTCGGCTAGTGATTTGGACGCTTGATTGCTTTCGCTCATTCCCATTTTGGCAGGCAGTACGTGCAAAGCACCAAAGGACACGCTCCTGCATAGCTATACCCTATGCGACTATGTGTGTATGGGTGTGCATGTTAATTTCCATCTGCCTGATTGCGGGGGTGTCACTCTCCATATCTCTTCCTCTCTCTCTTTCTCTCTCTATCTGTCACTCTTTCGATCCTTTCGTCCGTCCCATAACAACACGTTCGTCTCATAATTTGGAGTGAAAATTTTCAATTAAACTTAATTGCATTAAAAGCGAAGGGTTCAATCTGTCGTTATAGTCATTCGAACCCACCCCCAACTCAGCCCAGCCCCGCCGCTACCCCGCTACCCTTCCACCCCTACCCTATTGTTGTTGTCGCTGGGTTTTACTTTTTAACTTGTGCCCTGGCCAAGCATTCATTAGGGGGTAGCTCCATTCAATGCTAGTTGTTGCCTTTTATGGTCTCTCAACTTTTTATGCTGCAATTGGTTTAGCTTTTTCTGTGGGCGTTTTAATGGGCGTGGGCGTGGCTATAGACTGCACTCGTTAAATATTGTCGATTTACATTCTTAACTCTCGCATTTACTGTGCACTCAAAAGTCAATTTAGTTTTCCATATTCATAAATTTGAATTAATTTTTCATTGCATCTTTTTTTTTTAGGTTAATGTGAGCGATATAATTTTGAGGGAATAAAATTAAAGTGCTGGAACTTTTTATGGCGCTTAATACAATAGAACTGTAGATATTGTACAAGTGTTGAGTAACAGAGGCTTAACAGTTTTGACTTTACATTTAGGTTTACATGATTAATATGCTAATGTTATAGAGTGAAATGTAAAGTTGGGCAGTGTTCTGTTGTGAAATGTTAACTTGTTAACCTAAAACATTTTCTGCAATATTAAACTTAATATTAAACTTAACCCCTTAATAGATCACTTATTTCCATGCTTAGCTCAGTTGAGTTATGACCAACACAGGGAACGAGGACTCTATGCTGTGCTGAAAACGTAGCACTCATTTGGTCAGCCATACAGTAAGCACTTTAGCGACTTCTCTTTCCCATTTCGCCACCGTTCTCTCTCCCCTCTCTCTCTCTCTTTTTAGCTCTGTCCCTCAACACCTTCGGTTGAAAAACCACTTTGGGTGCCTTCCACTCGATGTAAGCGTCAAACAAACGTTCTACTCGGCTTTTTGTTTTGTCTACTCCATGTCTGTCTGTCTGTCTGTCTGGCTCTGGCTCGGCGTGTGTGTGTAAATTGCAACACATAAATCTTTGTGACAAACACCCAACACACACACACACACACACACACACAGAACATACACTTCAAAAATACAATAGAAGTGATGCGACAGCCATTTTTCAAAAACAAAACACAGCGCAAAAAAAAAAAAAGTAAAAATAAAACGAATTGAGAATGGTAAAAAATGGGAATGAATCATGCTAAAAAAAAGTCGCATTCTTCTTCTTCTTAAACAAAAAAACCAAAACAGAAAAAATACTAAAAGAAGCAGGCTAAACGCATGATTGTCTTAATGGCTTCGACATGTTTGCAAAACGACTGTCAAAAGCAGGCGAAGGATCTCCGACTCACACATGGAAATCACAGTTGAGTTGAGCGAAAAAGAAAAGGAGATTCGACTCTGTGCGTGTGTGTGTGTGTGCGATTGTGATTGCCTGTGTGTGTTTGTGTCTTTTCGATTTCTCGCATTGCTCTTCATGACGTGCGTCAGCATTGAATGCGACTGCCACACACTTGAGCTCCAGCTGCTGGCCCCAGTCCTCCGCCTCCCGCTCTTCAACATCCTTTTCCGTTTGACAGAAAAGTCACTCAGTCATGCAGCCGCAGCACTTGATATACACTGCCCAAAAAACACAAGTACCAGGCGCATATACACACACGCACACTTAGGCATGCGCGACATGCGTTTTGTTTGGGGTATTCCCTCATACTGCTACTACTCCGACTCCTTCTGCTCCTCCTCCATCTCCTCCTTCTACTCAGTTGTTTTTTCTTGTCAGTTGGCTGGCAAATTGAATTTCTCACCTGAGCGCCTCGCTACCTGTCTGCATGTCTAATTATCGTTATCGATATCGCGTATACGCACAGTTAGCCTCTAAGCTGTGCTTTTTTAACCCTCGTTAAGCAAAATCGAAATTAACGCTTTTGTGCATTTAGTTCACAATAAGCGAAAAAGCAGAAAAAGGACACTTTTAAGGCATCGCCCGCTGTCCTCTCTGCCCCCTCACCCTCTCTCTCTCTCTCTGATTTTGCCTATGAAGTTATTAAAAGTAAATTAGGGTTGTTCCACACCAGCCAAACGAAACCAGAAACCATGTGGGTGGGTTGGGCCTGGTCGCTTTAGGTGGCTTGTCAACGCGCATTGTCCCTTTCGCATTGCCAAGGGTTGCGTGTCTCATTGTTGTTGTCGTCGTCGTTGTTGTTGTTGTTGTTGTTGTTGCTTTGTTGCTAACTTAATTGTCAACATGGGAATTTTTAAGCTAAACAACAACTTGAATAGTTTAGCTGATAGATATATGTACATATGTATATGTTTGCATATCTCTTTCGCTCACTCCATCTACATATATTTTCGTGTGTGTTTATGTCTGGGATTTACGAAGCAAAGTTTCAATTATTTTCAGATTTGTTTAATTATGCGCCTGCCTACACTCAACTACAAATTGTTTTTTAAGTGTCTGCGACGAGAGTCTTGTCAATCAAGCCTTAATTAAGAATGCGTCTGCTGTATCTCAACGATGTCTCAACTATCTAGCGTCGTTTAGTCAGTGAGATGCTCTGCACACCATGTGGTGTGCATCCACTCCTTTTGCTACTTAAGGGCGTCGAAATGAATTAAAAATTGTATGTAATTTACCAAACTGTTTAGTGAACTACAAAAAAAAAATATATATATTCTGAAGACTTTTGATGAGATTTCCTTTTCTCTGACAATTTCCACTCCTCCTGCTAATCTCGTACCATCTCTAACTCTATAATTATTATTCTATTATTTGGTTCTTATACGCCCGCGTCTCTCTTTTCTCTACTTTTCTGCATCTCTCAGTATACCTATTGCTCTCCATCTCTCTCTCTCTCACTTTTCCTCCCCCCATATATCTCTTCCTATCTATCTGGCTCATATCCCATTTTCATTCCCATATTCGTATGCTCTCATTCACATTCTCATAATCTCATATCCTTATATTCTTATATTCTCATATTCTCATATTCATATATACCCATATTATCATATTCTTGCGTTTCCCATCTCTAACATCCTAACTATCCTTTCATCACCTCCGTCTCTACTATCTACCTTTAGATAGAGTATCGAGTGCAATTGCTGCTGTTCCAATCATGCACAAAGCTGCCCGCAGATGAGTTAACAAACAGTAAAAAGGGGCTATACGGATGCAGGGCGGCGGCTGTTTGAGTGTCGTTCGAATGGGGCGTGGCATGCGCACACCTTTGAAGTGCAACAGCCGCGAGCAAAGTTGAAAAGTGCGCTTGTTAACAATCCTTAATTGCTGTTGTTGTTGTTGCTGTTGTTGTTACTGCTGTTGCCGTTGCCTCGGGGGCCTGGCAGGAGGACAGGCATGTCGACAAGGACGACAATGACGAGTGCAATTATACAAAAACTACTTAGGCGCGCATCCTGCCTGGCAGGCAGGCAGGCAAGAATAAGGAGCAGCAGACGAAGATGCAGAGGAAGACTTGAGTCGACAGGACTCGACTTGACGGGACTCAGTGCGAGTCCTTGCTGCTTCTGCTGCTGCTGCTGCTGCTGCTCCTGACAAACAGGCAGCGCAACAAAATTGAAAGAAAATTCACTTTCGTGTTGTAAATTTGTAAACATCCTTGAAAAAATAGCTAGCAGGCAGACTGAAGAGCTGAATTGTTAACTTCGAAGGCAAGCGGAGTGGAGCAGCAGCAGCAGGAGGAGGAGGAGGAGGAGGCGGCAGCTGGAGCTGCTGATGACAGCCGCAATGCAATTTGCAGCTGCATTTCTTACAAGTTCCCAGCATAGGCACACACTGAAGCACTTTGCCAATTATCCATTGGTAAGCAGGCAAGCTCCTGGCCAACAACAACATTTGGCATTAAGTCAATAAGCGCATTGTGCTCGAAATGTACATAAAATAAAGCTCAACGCGGCAACGACGAGCAGGAGAATGCCATTAAATTTCGCCTGCTCATGTGTTTGGCAGGACAACAAAGCCGATTTATGCCCAATTGGATTTGCTGCTAAGAGGCACAATTCATGTTTTTATGACCGGATGCCTATTACGTGGGATTCCCTACACAGCGAATTTTCCTGCTTCGCTCTGCTTGGTCTTTTTTTAATAAATATAAAATGTCCAGCCAGACAAAGCTCCAGAGCAAAGAAAAGGTGAGTTCACGCACACACACACGCAGCTCACACAATGTCAAGTCCGGCAGGTCCTTTCGCCTCAGCTTCTTTTCACAAAAGGCAGCGTGTCCGTCTGTCTGTTCGTCCGTCTTGCTTGTTAAAAAGCTCAAGTTTTATGGCCTTCTCCTTACGCTCGGCTGGTGGAAATGTCCAACAGGCCTATCAATAGAAATTGCCAGGACAAAGGACGAGTGGAGAGGGCAGAGCCTGGCACAAGTCCAATCTGTTGGCTTGACATTTCCTTCGCGTTCATCATCATCGCCTGCTGACATTGATAAATTATGCAGGCAACAGCTGAGCACAGCTAAAAAAAACATCTTGGGCTCAAACTTGGACGCGTATCCTTTGCGTCCTTTAGCAGGCTGTTGCGCTCTTTGACGGCCTTGCCGAGATTTCTCGGCCAGGCCTAAAAGGCAATGAGTTGGCAAAAATTATGACTCCTTGCCGTTAAGTCATAAAAAAGTATATATATATAAATATATCAAAGTTGGTAGAGTCGCAGGCAAAGGGTTTGCCCTTTGGCATTTAAAACTGAAGTTGCTTTTCTTTTTTTTTGTTGATTGTGCAAGTGGAATAAGTGGTTCATAAACCGTACTCACATTGAGACTGTTAACGTAGGCTATAAATATATGATATATGAGAAATATGAGAATTTAATAAAGCTGGACAAATTATATTTAACTCTTTGCCAAGTGGACGTACTTGAAATCGATATGCTTATACTTACTTGCATATTGTATTGATTTATATGAATGAAAAATATCATTAAAAGATGGAAGGGTATATATTTGTTATACATTGTGTTATACACATATTTATACCCTGACTTATCATTTTCAATGGGTTCTTTAAAACTGTTATACTGTCAACAAATTCATTTCTCTCAATAACTGTTATATGCATAGGCTAAGAGCACTTTATACTGATAATGTTTAAAGTTAATTAATCCATCACTCAGTTTAGATTACTCTCCGCTTAAAACTCGGGATAAATATTTACTCTACTCTAATGCCAATAGCAACTACTCAAGTATTCCTATTGTAATTTGCTATTCCACTCAGCAGCTTAAGGGACAAACAAGTCTCTTTGTCGACTACTTCAACTACTGCGCTCATAAATTCATAACCTACATTTAATATTTGAGCGAGTTATATATATATATTTTTTTTTTCTCTGTCTCTGTACTTTACACTCAGCTGGTTGTAAAAGCTGCTTGCGCTAAAGCCCTGCAATTTTCGTCGTGAATTGACAACTTTGACATAATTGACTGCAGGCGAAACAGACTGACAGAGAGAGAGAGAGAGAGAGGCAGTGGGGCAGTGAGAAGCGACAAAGGAAGATGTTAAATAAAATCATAACAACTCATAAACACCGCTAGTCCTCGGGCAGGTTCTTGACGAGCGCAAAGTTCATATAAAAAAAAAAAATTTTAAAACCGCACTCGACGATAATGAGCGCGTCAAAGGCGATGATGCCATGACTATGTTTTCTTTTTTTTTATTTTTTTATAACAGTTTCATAATATTTTTAGCATCTCTTCCTCGTCTTCTGCTTCTTCTTCTTCTTATTGCTGCACATCGCTGGCCCTCATCTTCATTAGCACATTAAAATGTCAATGACACTCGCTGCAAAGGGTCGAAAAGGGTAAGCATTCGAAAAATGCGCGTGGCTACGAATTACAGCGAGCTGTCGCAGTCTATGACAGCTACAGTGTCGCCTCGACCAGACAGACGGACGGACGGACGGACGGATGAGTGGACAGACAGTCGCGCCAGGCAGCTTGGCGTGCGCATTCTCAAACACGGACATGAATTCTTAAAACCCTCCAGTCGGCGGTCATTTAATGCTTTATGATTTACGCTGGCGCCAACAACAACAATAACAACAAATATTTATATATACATTTTTATATATATATAAAGCCTTATATACGCTTAAAAAGTTGTCATAAAGAATATGTTGAACACTTGTTTATGTCCGCGTTGTCGTTCCCTTGCGAATTTTACAACACTTGAAAGGGGCACATTAAATATGTCAAGCAGTTGAATGTGGTCTTTGGGGAGGGGGAGGGGGAGGGAAGCAATTTATGTTATTTGATTTGAGCTTATTACAGTCAAAGATTTGACACAATTTATAAAAGAGATTTTAATTGGGGTCGTAAAAATACGAAATTGGAGCGATAAAAAAGTTGAGAAAACTTACAATAATTCCAGAGCTAGCAATGTGCTTGAACAGAAACTCTATAGAATTATTTAATATTGTGATAAAATAAAAGTAAAATAAAAAATTTTATAAAAAATGAAATACTTTTGTCTGTTGCTGAATGAATGCATGAATGAGTTTTCTAAGTGTTTTAATAGGTTTAGTAAAAACCCTTTAAGGTAACCCTTTTAAAGTAAACCTATTAAAACACTTAGAAAAATCATTTATCATCAATCAATCATTCAGCATTAACTTTTCGATGTATGAAAAAATATTTGTGGTTAGTTTTATTAACAAAGTCTAATAATATTTGACTATATCTAATATATATTTTCATATAATAAAAAGTAAATTTTGTGTTCATATAAATTTGAATTTTTTTTTTTTAACTATTTAATATTCACAAGAGTATTTAAGAGTCTGAAAAAAATTTGACTATATGATTTTCCATTTACTATTTTGTTATTTTCCCTTTAAGGCATGTTAAGTAAAGGTTCACTCTAAAGTTTAGCTACGCCTTGGCAGCTGCGACACAAAGTAAATTAAAGCAATTCATTAGACGGCTATTGCGCGCTCTTGTTGTTGTTTGTAGTTGTTATTGTTTTTGCTGTTGGCCTAGTTTTGCGCATAATGGCATGAAATATGATGTTTTTATGTGGCCTAACACACAAAGGCTCAGCGGGTAATCATGTCAAGCTGCGACCGGATTAGCCCAACAGGAACACGAATTCCCGTTGATAGGCATTGTCCTTATTGTCCTTTACGCTATTGTTTTTCTTGCTGTTGCCGTTGCTGTTGCTGTTACCGAGAAGTGAAATCACTTAATTAACTTAATCAAAATATTGCCATTATTTGTGGCACTGCATAATTGTGCTCAGAGTCCTGCATATCTTTTGTTTGCACACACGCAGGATATGTTAGATAAATAAATAAATGTTCGTATTGCTAATGATTTGTTTGCATTGCAGTCTCCCTCTCTCACTCCCACTCTCTCTCTTTGTCTGTTTATTCTATTTGTATTATGACAGGCATCGAGCTGATGCACAAATTAATTAAAATTTTTGCCTTTCAGCAGTTGACAAGAGCCTTAAGGTAAATAATAGAGAATGTCTCAGCAGGACAGGAACGCTTCAAGAAATCAATTTTATCTCAATTCAGTTCAGCTTTCTATGTTGACTAATTTGAGTATAAATCCTCAAAAGATTTATAGACGATTAAAGAGCTTTTAGTTTAATAAATACTTGATCTGAATATACTTTGGACGATTAGTAATTATTTTTGAAATTAAATAAATTTTTAATTATTCAATGAACAATTTTAAGTCAAATTTTAGTATACAAAATAATTCTTTTAAACTTAAAAATCTTTCTTAGAGAAAGTGAATAAGCTAAAAAATATTTATAAATAATTTTATTATTATCATAACTAATTTTTATATGGTTCACGTCAAACTAAACCTTCATTCTTGCTTCAACAAATATTCTTTTATTTATTTGCCCGCTTTTAATTGCTTCACTAATTAAGCTACAATTTCTTCAATTATTTCTGTAATAAACTGCAAAGCAGAATGTTCAGTCAACATTGTTTATTATTTCTTTGCCAATATAAATTCATTACAAATTTGGCATAACATCCCAAAAAAGGGTTAACTGACTGCGAAATACTTTGAGAGCCTATTACGGAAATAACAAGGCAAACATATTAAAGATATAACTGGAAAATGCTCCGTCTTTTATTTAGCGAGCCTAAATCCTATTAGGAGCCCAACTTTAAGACCCTACATAAAATAATTTTAACCCTTTTTTTAAAGTAATTTAACACACACACACACGCACAGAGGAGCATAGTGATATATGTGTGCTGTCTGCGGCGCATTGATACCATAAAATGAGGGTCAGATGGAGGTGGGCGTGGCAACATTTCATGCCACTTATCAAAGGCAACAATTTAGGTTAAATACTCATTAATATTCCGGTCTGCGAAAGTTTTTGCCAAATAAATTTATGCCAGCCGCAAGGTACAAGACGACAGCAACAACAACAGCAGCAACAGGAAAAAGAAGAGAGAGAGAGAGAGAGAGAGAGGGAAGTGGAGGAAAGAGAGGCAGAGGAGACACTCACTCAGACACACGCACAGAAATTAATTTGGCCAACGGGTCGAATGTGTGCCTTAGCCTACTTTTAGGCCAACTTCAGCCGAAGCGAACTTTGTTTCGCATGCAATGTAAATGATAATTGGGCCCAATGTCTGCTGCCAAATGAATAATTTATAAATTAAGCACAAGGAAACTTGGAAACAGCAGCAACAAAAAAAAAATCATAATAATAATAAAAAAGGACAAAAATGAATAAAAATAAAAATATAAAAGCAAAGCGGAAGCGCATTTAATTTGCTTTATTTGATGCTCCGAGCTGCGAGCCACTAAAATGCCAATAAATTTACCGAAACAACAATTTATTGCATACTTCGAGGCGTGTGTGTCTGTCTGTGTGTGTGTCAGCTTTTAGCTGCGATTTATTTATTTACCGCTCCATGGTGAATTTCTCGCGGCTCTGATAAAATTTTTGACATGCCAAACGAGTCGAACTGGTAGCCGCCCACACAAAATGACAGGATATTATTCAATTGAATTCGTTTTACATGCATGAAACTACAAAAATAATGAAAAACTCAGATGAAACAGATTGAGCAACTGCTGCTCGACCGTCAGATATGCTATAAAGTTAATTGAAAGATTTTTATGATATATGAATGCTGAATATATATCAAATTAAGAGTTGTAAAAGTTAAGTAGAGAAGCGACAGAGCTTGAGGCTTGAGTCTCAGCTTGTTGATGAATGTTGACTTTGCTTAGTCAAAGCGTAGAGCTTTGATGAAAGAGTCAGGTTAAGGGCTTGTAATTCTATTCCTAGAATTCTAAAAATACGAAAGAGAGCAAAACATGTATATTCCTTAATTACTAAGCTGAGCGAGAAGGTAACCGAGGAATGATATACAAAATTATATATACTTATACAAAAACAAATTGAAGTAAGCACATTAATGTTTTATATTTATCAATGCTGCAGGAAATAAATAAAAAATACTAAATAAATATAGAAATTTTATATTTTATATTTTATATTTTATATTTTATATTTTATATTTTATATTTTATATTTTATATTTTATATTTTATATTTTATATTTTATATTTTATATTTTATATTTTATATTTTATATTTTATATTTTATATTTTATATTTTATATTTTATATTTTGTATTTTATATTTTGTATTTTATATTTTATATTTTATATTTTATATTTTATATTTTATATTTTATAATTTATATTCTATATTTTATATTTTATAAGCGAGCCTCATCAGAACTCCAGCACAGACTCGCAGATTGCAGGGTATGCTAAATTGGTCCACATTTATATGATGTGCCAGATGATTGCAACAAATGTGCGGTAAAATGCTTTTTTTTCATGTCGCTTCATTTCCGCTTTTTTGTTCGATTCAGTTTGGTTCACTTGATCCGCGGAGAGTCGCACTATTAACATGGCCATATTTATATACATATATATACATATTCATTTTAGGGCTTATTAAATGCGCATATTTTATGCAACGGGCCAACGAAAAAAAAAAAGAGATACAAGACCAAACAAGTAAACTCATTCATAATTTGGTTTGCCCTCGGGCCGCAACTCCAGCCCCAACTCCCACTCCAACTCCAACTCCAACTGCTACTGCTATTGCCATTGCGATGGGTAGCTTGTTTCGATTTTTTGTTCTCTTCTTTTCTGTTTCTGTTTTTGCTCCTTTTGCCTAATTTGTTTGAGTTGTTAGGCAGCGAGTGGGTTGGCAAGGGCCAGGGGGCGTGGCAGCCCAAGAAAACTGAGTGCGGAAATTGTTTTGTGGCTGGCAAAAGTTTTTCGTATGAAAAGCAAGCAAATAAGTTTATTTGAGCGCAAGTAAATGAATGTTAAATAAAACCTAACTAGGATAAAGACAGAGAGACAGAGAGAGAGAGAGAGGGAGAGAGAGGGAGAGAGAGGGAGAGAGAGGGAGAAGAACATGGTGTAAGAGAGATCTGTTCTAAGACAGTTAATCAATACATTAGCTCATAACTGTAACTTAAATACTTGACTAGTTACTTAAAGCAAATATAATTATCAGTGGAACTTTTTTGAGTGGCTTTGCCTCTTGCTGAAGAGAAACATATGGAGAGATGAAAAGTTGCTAACAAATTATTTATTTATGTGTACGCAGTAGGAGAAGGCATTAATTTTCAATTAATATTCCGTAGGGAAGTATTGTGAAAGACTTGAGGTTTTATTGAGATTGCCATCGAATAGAAATAAAGTTATTTATTTATCGCAAATTACTAAATAAATTATAGAAAATATATGTAAAATAAAAAATATATTTTTTTTTTTTAATTTAATACTATATTTAAATAATTTTAACTGTATAATAAATTAAAATAAAAAAAAAATAATGCTTCACAAATTGCTTATGTCAAAAATATTTTACAATGTTATTTCAAAGTAAATTTCTTAATATTAAAAAAAAAAAAATTATAAAAAAAATATGAAATATAAAACTATCTAATTTAAATATGTAAATATAAATTGTATATTTAATATTATTTAACAATTTTTGTATGTATTATTTTTTTTTTTACAATTTAATTTCTTTAAATAATTTTAAACCATCTGTAATAGATGAGGTTCCCTCAATCCATACTTTTAAGCCGTTCGATATCTTCAACAATATTTCGCTATAGAAATCGTACTACTGCTGGCAGCATGCTTAAGCATACATTTGACTATGCTGGCACTTGGCAACACCTTGACGCTTTTCACCTGTAGCACCAACATCAATAATAATACTGAGCAAAAAAAAAAAAAAAAACAGAGAGAATAAAACGCTGTGCGTTTCAAAAGTTTCTTTTTCGATTGCAAAACTTTTGCCACACACTCGCACACACTTGGAGGCCAGTCGGTCTGTTACCTCAGCTAAATGCACCTCATTACTGTGCCACACACACAAGCACACACACATACAGTTGTGTGTGTCTATATAATAAATACTCATATGAGGCATTTTCTATGGCATATTTGCAATTGCAGCAGCACTTGAACAAATGTGAGAAACTGCAATTCAACAGCTGCTGCTGCACAAACAGAATGCCCAAGCAAACACACACTAACCACACACAGACACACACAAACACACACAGACACACATACACTTGGAACATGGTCTTACCTTGTGCATAGGTCCACTTCAGCAGTATAACGATGAATACGAAACGTAAATCCATTTTACAATTTTTTACAGTATTTCGACTCGAGATAAAATGGCTAAAAAAGCGTTGCAAAAGAATTTATTTGCTTGCCGCACACACACACATAGAGCCGCACAAAGGATCGCCGAGGATATGAGGTTTTTCCTTTCTTGCTCTCTCTCTCTCTCACTCTCCCTTTATATATAAATATATCTTTTTTTTTTTTTGCTTGTTGTATTTCTACAAGTATTCGTATTCAATTTTGATTGCAAGTTTCAGCTGCAAGTTTGCAACTGGCCGGCATTTACAAGGCGCTCAGCGTATCACACACACGCACACACTTAGACATACACACACACTTAGACACGCACACGCATTGCACACGGTTGTCTGTGGAGGTGGGGGAGTGTGTGTGCTGGCACTTTGCTTAAATGCTTCCGTTTCCGTTTGCTTTTGCGTTTCCGTTAGCCACCAAAATCTTGCGGCTGCCACCTGGTGGCCCATTGAGTTTCGCATGTTTGCGACGCCTCGCAAATTAAATAATTAAAATACGCGCACACACATACAAACACACAACACGAACTGCCCAAAACGAAACGTTGCCAAAAAATTGTTTGTTTATGTTTGCTTTGCTTAGCTTTACTTTGCTTTGTTTAGCTTTGCTTATTTTCTATCTTCTGTCTTCTGTCTGTTGTTTGCCGTGCGCAAGTGGCAAGTGGCAGCCTTTAGGCGCGTGGCATGCTCCAAAACCGTTAACCGTTGGCGGCAGTAACCAAAACTCAACTGAATGCCAACGGGACAAGCATTTACAGTTATGCCTGCTTGCCTGCCTTCCTATCTGCTTGCCAGCACCCTTACACCCACCACTGCCGCCCCCCCGCGCACCAATCCACCCAGTGGTGAGTTTTGCCAACTTCGCTTCGTTCGCCTTCGTTCGCTTCGTGCGGCATGCAACATTCGGAGTCCGAGCAGTTAAACAAATCAGCTGTTCACCCAGCTAGAAACTCCCTGTAAATGTTGTAAATCTGAGCAAATTATTAGCTAGTATATTATTTGACATTTATTCGAGAAAAATAAAATGAAATAAAATAAAATAAAAACCTATTTTAATTTTTAGATTAATGATCTTAAATACATCATAAAAGAATTTAAAATAAATATATATTTAAAAATGTTCCCATCAATTCCCTATAATTGAAAATAGAAAATGAAATAAAAAAAATAAAAAAATAATTAATTTTTTTTTTTTATTTCGAACACAATGTTTTATAATTTTCTCTCCTATTTATAGTTAACAAATTTTTTTTTCATAAAATGACTTAAGACCCATTTTTATTTTATTTTTTTTTATTATTATTATTTTATTTTATTTTATTTATTTTATTTATTTATTATTATTATTTTTTTTTTTTTGTAATAAAACTTGTCATTTTTAATTAATTAATTTTTCTTCAATTTCTAAGCTAAATGTCTCATTTATCCAGCTTAAATCTATCTCGTATATGCTACAATTTCCTTATCAGCAATTATTACTTCCTATTAACTGCCACGTTTCGGTTTGTTTATTATCAACAGCGAGCATAAACAACATTTGTTGCTGAATTCAGCCGGCTTTAGGGAAATTGTTGAGTCTGCGCACTGGCTCAAAGAGTAACACAATGTTGTTTTTCGGAGTTCGGAGTTCTTCAAATTCCGTTGCTCTCAGCGCTGACAAAACACAAAAACCGGAGCGCATTTCTATACTCAGAGGGAGAGAGAGTGAGAGTGAGAGAGAGAGAGAGAGAGAGAGATAGATTTTGCTGCAAAAGTAACGAGTGAAATTTTGAAAATATGTGGATGATGAAAAAACCGTTAGATGCCAATACATGCAAACTTGGTGGAATAATATTTTGAAATAAAAAGATATATACAATAAAAAAAAAAAAAAAAAAATTGAAAAATGTAAAACATTTAAATAAATTAAGTTAAAATTTGACAAATTTTAATTTTTTTTAAATAAATCTTATAATGGATAAAGGGTATATTATGCTTATTTATTTTACAATTTATAAAATCAAACTTAAATAATATATCAGGAATTTAATTTTTTTTTTTCTATTTTTTTTGTTTTTTTTTTTTTTTTTTTTTTTTTTTTAATAAAAATAAAAAAATTGAGTACAATAAAATACCATACAGCTCGAACAAAAACAAAATTAATCAGCTGCACTACAAAAACTTGCAATCATTCTCTCACTTTTTCTTTGTCTTTACCTTTACTTCAAATAGCACTCTTTTCTAACCTTCTCACATCATGCTTAGAGCCCCGCTTTCAGTTCATCGCCCTGAGTGCTCTGTTCGGTAGCTGATTCGATTGATATAGCCACATAGTTGGCCCAGTTAATTGGAATCTAATGTCATTTCCATTATGTCCAGCACAAGAACCACAATCAAAATTAGCCCCAGCGGCTTGTGGTTGCGCTTTAAAACCCCACGAACGAACCGAGCCAAGCTAATCAGAGTTCTCCTTGGCCCTCTACAAAGTGATTGGGGCAGAGGGTGGTGAGGGTGTCTACCTACCTGCCTGGAGCTACATAAACAACAATTAAAACGTTACAAATTACACGTACAAACACATCCTTCAAGGCGACACAGTCGAAGGGAGAGCTCCATGAGCTATGCACATTTCTCAGGGATTTTCTACTTCTTTTCTATTTTTTTTTTTTCAGATCCGCTCTGCTCTACTCAGCTCTGCTTTGCTTTTCTTTTCATGTTGCTCGTCTATTTTCTTCAATTATTTCCGATTATTGCAGGTAGAAACTTCAAATCCACATTAATTGCTATTTTACGTAGCTGGAGTCCCCGCGCCTCATCCAGCCGCCAGCCGCCAGTCTCCCCTGCCCAGCGTTCAGTGGCTTTAAAGTCCTGGCAGGAAAAATAACAAACCTGAGGTCAGGAACTGATTTTCCATTCATTTTCTTTACTTCGACTACATTTTTGTTTTGCTCTTGCGCTGCTTTTGCTTTCCCTCGGCTATGACTTGAGCTGCAAAAGCGAAAAGATAGAGAAAAATTACAGTGGACGACCCAGTCAAGCAAGTTCTCATATACGAGAGGGTGGGCAAGCAGGGGATGTTAGAGGGCGCAGAGACGGGGAGCGGAATGATAAACTGCAATCGAAGGACGTTGACTGAATGATAAATTACACTTGACAATGGCCGTTGGCAAACTGTGTGAGTGTGTGAATGTGTGTGTGTTGGTGTTGTTAGTGTGTTAGTGTGCGTAACGTGTGTATAGCATGTCCTGTCGGCAGCAGTCAACAGGAGCTGTTGCTGGCGTCCTGTCATAAGTTTACTTTTAATACAAAAGTTTTGCCCACTGCTGAAAAGTGATCACAATGATAATTACACAAGCGTAGCTGTGGGACGCGGAGGGGGGCAGGGGGTGTCGAGCCAAGCACCCTCCAAGATTTATGTGGCGGCATGTGCTGGTCAGCTAAACAGCAACAGCAGCAACAGCAGCAGCAGCAGGCTGTACTGAGAAGAAGCAGAAGAAAAAAAAGCCTGAAGTATGGCAGGCGAGTGTCGAGTGTGTTTTTGTCAGCTAAACAGGGGACGCACTTGAGGGGCAGTCAAGAGCTGGAGCTGGGGGCTGCTGCGGGGTAATTATGATGCCTCGCTGCCTGCCTGGTAGCTGAGCTGGAGGAGCCTTAGCCCAGTTTTCACTCATTAAGGATATCCGTGCAGGAAAACAATGCCAAACTCGAAACTTGGCTGCGAGACACAAAAGCCGTTACAATATTACCGCAGCCAAACACAAGAGGGCAACGCACACACACACCCACACACACACACACACACACACATTGGCACCCACACACACAGCCGCAATTTGCAACGCCTCCATTTCATGGAGCCTGGCTTTTAATGCATTTAGTGGCTGCGGTTTTTGCGCTCACTGTGTTTGCTCTTTGGCGCGCCAGAACAACAAAGCAGCACACGGACACACACACACACCCACACACACAAACAAAAACAATACAAATTTATTTTTGCAACCAAGCTCAGCTGCGGCGTCTCCCCTTCCCCCCCAGCCATTCTGTGCGCACAGCCGGCGGCTGAGAACTTGAGCACGGAAGTTCCGGATTCGCAATTTCGCCTGACGGCCTCAAACTTTACTCTGCGGGCGCTCTACAGGGTATCTCGAGAGTGGGTCGGGCCGAGGCAAGGCAGCGCAAGGGAGGGTTGAGTAGAGATGCCTGTACACTGAGCGGTAAGCCCAAAGCGTGTTAATTCGTTTGCTTTGCTATTTATGTTTTATTTTATTTCATTTTATTTTGCTTTGTATTTTTTTGTTCTTTGCACTTCATAATTTCATTTAATTTTTTCCTTTTTTGGGTGTTTTCCGAATTAAAAGTTCTTATTCAAATTAAGTAGAGCCGGAGCTTTGCAAATTATGCCAAAAACTTGTAAGTTTCTTGATAAACCAAATTAAAAACTACGAAAAAAATATGTATGAACAGGCAACAAGTTTTTTGATGAGATTTTTGGGATAGAGAAAGAAGGGAGAGAGAGAGAGGGTGAGTAAGCTGAAAGAATTTTGTAATAGTTGTATACAAATAGTAATGCAAATTTAAAGAGTTTAAAGTTTAAAGCAAAGAAAAAAAGAATCTATTACTTATATAAATGAATAGAGTTTTTAAGAGTATTAGTTACTTAAAAACAAAATCACAATACAAATATTTTATATCTAAATTGCATTAAATATTTGACAAATAAACACTTTTGTTATTTATTAATGAATTGCTCTTCATATTTTCATTAGACATTTCAACTATGAAGAATAATATTTGTTGTGCACATATCTTTCAACTTTTCAGGCTAGACTATATGCGAAAGCCTGACAAAAGTTCGTATGAATAAAAAAAAAAAAAAGAACACACACACACACACACACAAGCAAGAGAAACAAACTCAAAGGTTTTTGCCCGAAAAACTCTTGAACTTTGAGTGTGATTGATTGCAAGTGAATGTAATTGAATAGCCGCAGCTACAGGAATGTACACAAAAAGAAGAAGAGAAAACAAATAAAAAACAAGTAAGAAAGCTCTAGTCGAGACTGCCCGACTAGGAAATCCCCTGAACCCTTCGGAGAACTGATATTTCAATAATATCAAAATTACGTTTAAAACGATCGTCAATTGCAGTTCATTTAAATTTTATTGCATAGTTTCAGGCGGCACCAGAAATTTATTCACAAACCATACACCAATTTGCATAATTTCAGTTTTTGCTGCATACTTTTGGGTTGTGCATTTTTTGTATTTTTGTTTTATTTTTGATTTATTAAAGCATTTTTGTTCGCTGCAGACTGCAGGTAAGAAAAAAATCTTTTAGAAAAATAGCTCCTATTCAGCTATATCCTTACGCAGGACGAAAGTAATTGGTGTTTTAGACTCACGAGGAGTAGCGCCAATGTTTGCCTGAAAAGGATTAGTATGTTATCTAAGAACCAAGGACCAAGTAAAATTTCCGCCCCAATGCTTATACCAGAAGAAATCTTGTATAACTTGTACAATAAAAGTACGATCAGTATGTCCTTTGGCTAATTTGTACTCCTTGACATTATGCACTATGTGAGATGTCACACGCCAGGATCTGCAAGGATGCGGCTGAGTTTTGTCGATTTGATCTACCATGAATGTCCTTTGATCCTTAGATGACCCCCCAATATTTTGATGTAAATCGATGTATTTGGTCCTTCCGATGTCAACGCATCGAGTCTTATCAAAATTTGCAAGGATATGACCAAGTTAGAGCTTATTTTCTATATCAGGATATTCTTTGCATAGCCATAACTCAGTCATATCCTTGACGATCCTGTAAGGACATACCATTTTGAGCTCGTGAGCAACTCAGCTATCGATTGGCATTCAAGGATTTTGAGGATTCCATAAAAAATTTTATCCCAAATTTTTGCAAGGGGTTTGGTCGAAAAATGGCCAACTGCCACCTTAACTTGGCTATTTGAAGGACTAGCAGCTTGTCTTTTTTACCATAGAAAGTCCTTAGGCCACTGATGACGAATATGAAAGTAGAAGGACGAAAGTCCTTTTAACAACGGATAAATAGGGACTTTTTTGTGCAGAGAAAACTGCCTCTAGCTCAGCCGTATCCTTGCGTATCCTGGCAAATTTGACAGCACACTAAATGGGGTCACCAGGACTACCAACTGGCCAAAGAACATTAAAATCGTCCTGGCGGTTAACGAGATATTGGCGTTTTAGCGTGTTTTGGGTGATTTCCTTAGCTGGCGAGGCCGCTCGGCATTTCAAGTCCTGGACTCTTAGATAACCCCCCAATATTTTGATGGGGATCGATGCGAATAGCTCACACGATCCTAACGCATCATTTTCTTTTGTCCTGCGAAAGGATATGGTGGAGTTATGCCTTAAAAACTTAGACGTGAGGAACTCGGAGAATTCGCTTTGTGTTGGAGGAGAAAGAAACAACATATTTTATTTTAGCTCAGTAATGAAATTTATTTAAATAAATATAAATACATTTAAAAAAAAATCATATCTTTCAATTCATTTTTAACTACATATTTTAGCTGAAAAAAAATAAATAAAGATTACGTTTAAAACGATCGTCAATTGCAGTTCATTTAAATTTTATTGCATACTTTCAGGCGGCAGCTTATTTATTCACCAACCATACACAAATTTGCAAGTTTTTGCTGCATACTTTTGGGCTGTGCATTTTTTGTATTTTTGTTTTATTTTTGATTTATTAAAGCATTTTTGTTCGCTGCAGACTGCAGGTAAGAAAAAAATCTTTTAGAAAAATAGCTCCTATTCAGCTATATCCTTACGCAGGACGAAAGTAATTGATGTTTTAGACTCACGAGGAGTAGCGCCAATGTTTGCCTGCAAAGGATTAGTATGTTAGCTAAGAACCAAGGACTTGTAAAATTTCCGTCCCAATGCTTATACCAGAAGAAATCCATTGAAAATGGGTTCAGGGTATAAAAAAAAAGAAAGCGAAAGTTTTCACTTTCAGATTCCAGACAGTTGCCAGACAGCGAGAGAGGGAGACAGAGACAGGGACAGGGAGAGACAGGGAGAGCTGTCAAGGCAAATCAGTAAAATGCGGAAAAAGCATAAATAGCGAAGCGAATGCAAATGCAAATGTGAATTCAATCTGACATTAAAAATGCAACGATTCGAGCTCATAAAAGCGACTGAGACAATGCAGCGAATCATAAAGGAAAGCCATCAAGAAGCAGGAGCTGAAAGATACATTTGTATCTTAGGGGTTGCTCTCGCAGCCACTTAGCTGCAACAAATCGGCAAATAAGTGGAAAATATGCAGGCCACAAAATTGCCGGGCTTATCTCTTTGGCTGCAGCGACAGACTGTGCCAAGGGCTGGGTGGGTAGGTGAGTGGGCAGATGGGGGGGGGGCAGAAAGCAATTCCGATGACCTCTTTAAATATTAATACGACGTCTTCTGATTGCACTGGGAATTGTGATTGACTTTTTAGACCTCGAAATCAGCGACCGCCCTTACAAGTCTCGCAGACAACCCCCTTGAACTACTGTGCTAAATGCCAGCTGAGGGGAATCGTCTGCTGTTGCTGCTCCTGCTACTGTAGAAACAATTCAACTGGTTGCGTCCCTGGGGAATAGAAAAACTTTGCACTTTAAAATGTCTTTTGGGCTAAAGTTTTGACAACTTTTCTTTTCTTTCTCGCCTTCGATTGCACCTTTTGTTTGAATTAAAACAAATAAATTTTGTTGACTATTGTTGAATTTTGTATTTATCTGACAGCTCGATTTGCCGGCAGCCAATTAAAAGTATATATATATATAATTCCTGTATGAAATTTTCACACAATTCATTCGCAGCGACAGCCAGTCGTTGGCCACGTTTCCATTTTTCATTTGCTTTCATTTGGTTTCCTCAATTAAGCCAATAAATCGCGACACATACAAAAAATTTGACTCGCATCGAGGGCAAAAATAACAAGTAAGAAAGCTCTAGTCGAGACTGATCGACTAGGAGATACCCTGAACCTGTCTTCGGAGAACTGATATTTCAATAATTCTTCGCGTCTTTCTGACACACACACATATACATACATCCATAGACACACATAGGCACGCACGCATACAGCACTTGAGTAAAAGTAAAAGCAAGGAGAGCAGCACTGGAGAAGATCATTAAAGTTGTCTACATGTATGCAGCAGTTCTCATTTCGTATTTGTATTTAGGTAAAACAAAGCTAGAGTGCTCACAGCAGCAGAGAGCGTTCCCATTGCTCACTTGAAGCTCGACTGCAACGAGCTCTACCTGGCGTTGGGCTCAACAGTGCTTGAGTAAAAGTGGCCCTATATAAAGGGCAGCAGCTGCAGCATTTCTTCAGTCGTCGTCCAGGCCTGGTGGGGGTCAGCGCAATACAGTGAAGTCGAGTGCGTATAAGCATTAAATACGTAGAGGATCTACGTAGAGGAATTACGTAATGGAATTACGTAAAGGAAATACGTAGAGGAATTTCGTAAGGGAAATAATAAAAGGAAATACTTAGAAGAAAGTGGAAATATTTAGCGAAATTACTGTGAAGCAATACTTAGAGAAAATGCTTAGAAGAAATACTTCGAAATACGTAGAGGGAATGTTTTGAAGAAATAGACAGAACAATAGTGCTAAATCGACTCAACTCGTCACCCTGATCAAGAATATATATAAGTTAAGCGCACCCACACTAGAGTACTAGTGATTGGGGACGCTGTGTTGGGTTCTTGTGAATATGTAACAACTTGGTGTTCAATGAAATAATATATTTTATATAATTTGGAACAATAGGTCTGAACTGTGTCTAGTCCGAATATAAACTGAACCAAATCAGGTCTACTGATCAGGTTCTCTCCTTGAATGTCCGATTGAACGCTCCAGCCTCCTTAGATTGTCGATAGTCTTAACTCCTCCCCGTCTAAATATCTGCGTCCCGCAGATCAAGCCTCAAGCCTCTATAGTTCCGAAGTCCCCATCTAGATATTTGTGTCCCGCAGATCAATCCTCAAGCCAATGATACCCTCTATAGTTACGAAGTCCAGGATCACAATTCCACAAATCCTCTGGCGTTACCGTTACCATGAATATTCGAAACTAGGAGACATACCACAGGCATCTTCGATATCCACGAATATTCCAACTACGAAGGATATACACTTGTAAAATGCTGTGGATACACTGGCATCTTGGATATCCACGAATATTCCAACTACTAAGGATATACACTTGTAAAATGCTGTGGATACTAAGGAAGTTAAGGAAGTTAAAGAGGGTTATTACAATATAATTAAATGAGCACTTTCCCTTTTTTCTTCCTTTTTTTTTTTTTTAAATGCGATTTATGAAAAATTGTTCCAGTTTTTGTTTTGATTGTCACATTGCGATTTTCCTTTACTTCAATATTATGCAAATCTTTTTTGTCCTTAGTCTTAATTTGATTGTTTCTTCCGTATACTTCGTCTCCTTCATTGTAGTGTATAAATTTAGTTCTTTTATTTATTTATTTTTTTTTTTGTTAATTGTCGACGTTAATATTATTTCTTTAATATTATTTCATTGAATTACCATGTGTATTACTAAGTGTGTTATTGTTTTGTCTGTTAAATTATTTGAATTATCAATTTATCTTTATAAGGCATTGTCTGAGATTTTCAGACAGCCGCCTTTTAATTTTGTTATTTGTAGAATTATTTGAATTATCAATTTCATAGTATATTATCTTTATAAGGCATTGTCTGATCTTCTCTCTTGCATTTATTGCATTTGCATTTATTTGCATATTTATGCTTTGTTTGTTGAGATTTCCAGACAGCCGCCTTTTCACTTTGTTATATTGTCAGTGCTTTAAACTTAATTATTTGAATTATCAATTTATCTTTATAAGGCATTGTCTGATCATCTCTTGTATATTTGCATATTTATGCCTTGTTTGTTGAGATTTTCAGACAGCCGCCTTTTAACTTTGTTATATTGTCAATGCTTTAAACTTAACTCCTTTTAATTTATTCGGAAACCCATCATTCAACACATGTGGAAATTCTGACGTTTATTTTTTTATCATATTTGTCTTACGGCAAGGATTTGAACCTCGATACGAGAATCAATCTCGTACCACCATTCTGCCTGCAAATTTCTTGTATTTCGTTTTAAGGATCGTCTCAGCAAGGATTTGAACCTCGGTATTATCAATACCACCATTTTGCCTTTTATGTTATAGAATTGTCTAGCGCTTGCTAGAAATTATGTTATTTATTGTATTATAATGTTATGGCAAGGTGTTTCACCCATTACTTTGCAAATCACAGAAGTACCACTTAATTTTGCCAACAATTGTCCAATCCAGCTTTTAGATTTGAAACAATTTATTTGTACTTGCTTTTTTATAAGTTATTGTTATATTTTGTTATTGACACGTCACCTTTTTCCCTTTTTTTCGTGAAGAATGTGGGTCCCTGCTCGGGCGCCAGTTAAGCGCACCCACACTAGAGTACTAGTGATTGGGGACGCTGTGTTGGGTTCTTGTGAATATGTAACAACTTGGTGTTCAATGAAATAATATATTTTATATAATTTGGAACAATAGGTCTGAACTGTGTCTAGTCCGAATATAAACTGAACCAAATCAGGTCTACTGATCAGGTTCTCTCCTTGAATGTCCGATTGAACGCTCCAGCCTCCTTAGATTGTCGATAGTCTTAACTTATATACTTTATGGGGTCTGCCACTCTTCCTTCTGCCTGTTACACACCTTTCAAAAAAACCATTATACCCTGATTTCCCATTTTCAATGGGTTCAGGGTATAAAAACAAACAAACACGAGTCGCGCAATTAAATGTGAATTTATTGAAATCAGCGCAGAAATTAGTTGCAAATAAACTGATAAATTGCAGCAACAGGCAGCTGGATGGAGATTGATAGACTGCTGCATACTCGCTAATTTCAGTTTAAGTGATATGAGATTATGTGGCATGCAGAAATTTAATGCTGCATTACAGTAAACAGCTAACTTATTAAAAATTTAAGCGTATCAAGTTCTGATTGATTAATTGCAACATTTTTCCCTTATCAGATTTTAAAATAGATTTCCATAGTAACATCTGCTTATGCTAATATACACCTATTTATACCCAAAACTTTTTTTTTGTTGATTGATGTGCAGATGAAAATTGTAATTGACAGACTGTTTGACAGGCTGATGGATTATAGCGGGCTTCTTAATATACCATCATACTTTTTTTATAGCATTTAAAAAAAAAATAAATAAATAAAAAAAAAAAATAAATAAAATAAAATTTTTAAGTTATGGAAGGTAAAATATAAAAGGGTTTAAAAAATATATATTATCTCTTATTAGGTGGCACACCACTTCAGAAAATTATCAAAAATTCAGAGCTGGTTCCAAGGGCATAGCCTTACTCTCTGCAAGACCTTCAGAAGGTCAAGCAGTGCAAGACTTTCCTGACTTGTCTATACTCCTACTGTGTGCCACATCTTTCAATAGGATTATAGGATCTCTGTAGGATTACAGATTAAAGCTTGAAGCACTTTAACAATAAGGTCTTCCACATATACATAGATCATATATCTCTAGTATCTCCCCTATTGTTACTTCCACTCTTAACTGAATTCAGATTTCCATTTGTTTAGTTATTTTTATGCCACATCATTTGACTACTATAAATTACAATATATGCAAATGTCTATAAAAGCCTATTTTAGCACTGAAGTCTGAAATATTTTGGCTTTGTTCAATTTGCAATTTTTATTTTACTTTCTGCTCTTTGTGGGGGTTGCTAAATGAACATCGAATAGCTATGGTCGTCGAGCTCAGCGAACTGTCTGCCATTTGTGGATGGCACTTCAGTTTTTAGATGCTCTGGCAGCCCTATGCCACACACTCCCTTAATTCGCATACATGTATATATCCAGAGAGTTTTATGCCCACTTAATAGTTTTGTTTGTGCCCCGGGCCCTGGCAAATGACTAACCGAAAATTGGGAAGATGCTCGACTCGACTCGGGTGTGTTCTGTTCTGTTCTGTTCTGCTATGGCAAGTGCTTGGTAATTTATGGGCTCGAGCGTCAAAAGGCAGACGGCTGGCTACTTGACAGCCGCACACAAATAACCCCTGACACACACACACACACGCAAACACACACACACATAGAGAGAGAGATGACTTTTGGTATGTATTTAGGTTTAAATTATATTAAACGTGCCAACGTGGCATGTGTCCCATCTCAAATAATGCTCGACGCTCGCTAGTTAAATGAGCAAATGTTCCAAGTTCTGGTTGCGGTTATCTGTCCAAATTGTTTTCATAATGGCACCTCATAGAGTACGTGTATCCAACTGGCCCACGCCTCCACATTCTGGGATGAGTCGAAAATAAAATGCACATTTATCATGAACTCCGCCTGCCTGCCACAGCCTCGATTTACATTTAGTGCATTGCGAATGTCAAAAGTTGGAGCTGAGCAAAGTTCTCAACACTTTTCCCCAAATATTAGCCAGCTAGCCAGCCAGCAGCCAACGGCCAGCGAGCGACCCCAATGGCCCAGCGGGTAGTCTAATTTAAATTGGTTTGTTTTGTCTGTGGGCATTGCGCTTTTTTACTGCCAGCTCCCCAACAATTGCGACACACACCCAACTAGTTTGAAAATACGCTTACCAAAGGTATTTTGGTTGTAATATGCGGTATTACCTATATGAACTGGAATCTGCGTACAGATATGAGGCTGAAATTTTGTAGAGCTGCTCATATTTAAGGGTTCATTAAATGTCTATTGATTAGGAACTGTTGGAGTGAGCATTATCTGAGATTTTAGCAGACTTAACCCTATATGAACTGGTTTGTAAGTGAAGGGCTATGCCTGAAACTTGGTATACTTACTCAAATTTGCATAAAATTAAAAATAATCTTTAAAACATTTGAATATATTCATTATTCCTCGAGATATTTACAGAATAATTTATGATATAGGGGTAATTTTAGCTATCTAGGTTACCAAATTGCAGGTAGGTATATAGGCTATACTTTTTGATAAAACTTCAAGTGTTAAGTTAAAATTTATAAAACCTATGCTACTGGGAACCCAATGCAATTGCTATATGATCAGTTAAAGCAATTGTCAGGGTACATCAGGTCGTATACTTAATTATTTCAATTGGAAGTGGGTAGCACATTCAAAGTTCGGCTTATCAATTATAGCTACTCATGTTTTGCATTTGGATTTCGTCTCGCAAAAGTTTTTACTGCTCGTGGGAGTTGCCGGCCACAATGGGGTTTAGGGACTGCGGCGTGGGAGGAGGTGGGCGGCATTTCGGTAAATGCTAACGTTTACTACCTACTCGTATATGCGATTCCTTTACATTTCATTTTTTGACTGCGTCGAGTGAAATTAAAATGCTTGTTTTCACTTTATGCAAATTTTCTTTAAAAAAATAAAATGAGGAAAAAAGGGAAGCGCTGCTGGTGGGGGAAGGAAGGACGAAGGGCTGCACAGGAGTGCGCACTGGATTCGCAGAATACTGCTGAGTGCCCAAATATAAAAAAGCAGTCGGGCAAATAAAAATGGCGCGTATTTACGTTTGGGAATATGTAAATAAGAGTCCGTTGTATTTATTTCCTTCAGCTGCGTCTTTTTTCCAGCATCACCTCCCTGCCCTGTCTCGTTTCACTTTTCAGGTTTTCTTTTTTTATTTTTTTCGCCTGGTGCTCTCGGGGCTTACAAGCTATTAAAATGTCGCTGCAAGTACTTAACTGCTTGATGTTGTCAATTTAAATTAAAACCGCGCCGCAAAAGTTGCAGCCTTCCCATACCGACAGTCCGGACAAGACATAAGCTCCACTCTCAGCCCACCCGCCTCCTGCTCGCTCCCGCCCTCGATATGACAGGGCGGAAGCTGCCGAGCGGCTGTGGGGCAAATGGATATTTCATTAGCGAGCATGTGGATTAACAGCAGCACAAACTTTTGTTTACGTCTGCATTTTTGCAGTCCATGTGCTAATGGAGTAGATCGGCCGCTCGTCGAGCAGACGAGACGAGCGCATTGGGAAATTAAAAGTTGTTAGCTTACAGAAATTTTCTAATGTCTAGTCGTTAAACAGCAAGTGACTTAATAAGCAGCCGAAGCACAAAGTATGAGGCGCAGCTTAAAAAAACAAAAAACATAAAAAGCAGAATTCATATGAAAGAAAATTTACATAAATTAATGAACAGGTTAATCGTAAAAATGGAAAAAGCTTTGCTCCGCATCATTTTGGGAACTCATGTAAAAGAATTTCATGCCCTTTGAAGCAGTTAAATAAGGGAAACGAAAAAAAAAAAACAAATCTTCAACTTAAATGAAATTAAATTGAATTGGATACAATTAAAGAAGGTATATGATGTCAAAATGAAAAAAAAAAAATTGAAGGAGTTAGAAGAAAAAATATATTTTTTATAGTGGAATTTGCAATAATTTTACTATTAAATTTTTCGAATTTTTATTCCGTTAAATCTTTAGTTCCCAGTTAAAACAGACAAAATACAAGATTTTGAGCAATCAAGACTTGGTCTGATCTTCAACAAATTTTATTATAAGATCTTAACTGAACAATAGATTCCATAAAAAGTTTTAAAAAATGTGTAAAAACTGCAAATATTTTATATAATATTAATTTTATTAAATTCTGTCATTTTATTAACATATTTGTCTTATATAATTGAAGGCAAACAAACTTCTAATATAACAGCTATTAAAAATTCGTATGCCTGAAACTAGCTGTATTCACATATTGCGCCGTACATTTCACACCTTATCTTTGGCAATAAAATGCTTAACTGTAAACCTAATACAACTATATATTTATGCTGCCATCTGGCAGGGATTAGATAGCGCTCTTAAAGCACACAAAGGTGGGGATATGAGTTTAGCGAAGCAAAAGCCCGCAACTTGAAGCTGTCAACAACTGCGCATTGTTTGCGTCTGTGTGACTGGCTCTTTATGACATGTCTGTGTGTGTGTGTGTGTGTTTGTGTGGTGTAATAAGCGAGGCGGCTCAAAGCATTTTAGTGCACATACATACACACACAGACACACACAGACACACACGTGTGGAGGCACACACGTAAGCACATAGAAGCACAGCGCGCACGTGCTTTGATTTTCTAAATAATTGCAGAGCCACGAGCCTCGGGCCTCGAGCCACGAGCCGCGGGCAAAGTCGAAAAACAAGCCGCGAGCACTGGCTGTCGGGCACATGATAATATTAATAATAGTGGTAATAATCATACGCACTGTGTGACGGCACAGCAATGAAAAAAAAAAAAAGAAAATCGGAAATAAAAGAAAAAATCGCGCTTAATATGATTAATGCTCTGCTTGGCTCGTCTTTGCTCTGCTCAGACGAGCAAAAATATTTACACGTAACGACTACACGGATTCCTTTTCGCAGACATTTTATGTGCTCAGCGAACAATTGCTTTGACATCGCTCAAAGACATTTCGCAATTCACTTTCAACCGGCTTTCGCACATGAAGCGCATTAATATATTTTAATAACTTTAACCAAAGTTTTGCGCTCGTAAATTTCCTTGGCAAAACTTTGCACGCATTGTATATGCAGCCAGCCACAAAGTTTTTGCAGCCAGCAAAATTCAATGAACCAAGAAATTTGCCTGACAATTAAACAGCTTGAAACGCCCGAAAAAATATATTTAAAAGAGTGCATGAGTAAAAGATTCTTACATGATAGTAAAGGAAAAGTTTATGCGCCAATTGGAAAGTTATGGCCATGGCGCCGAAACTTATGCAACGGATTCAAATTCATGCCTTCATTTTCCATTTTCGGTAGAATACACAAAAGAAGCAATCGAAAGTTTGGAAAGCAGTTGCCGGGCCACAGGCGAAACTAAACGTAACTCATAGGTAGCAAACGGATAGCAAAAAAAAAAAAAAAAAAGAAAAATATACAGCTGCATTGTATATTTATGCCTTTTGCCCGCCGAAGGTTGCAGCAGAAAAAAAAAAAACATCCAGAGCTAACTGAATGGCAACAAATGCAGCAGTGCAGAAATTAAAGAATAATATTTTCTTAGGGCCACAGCCGAAATGCAGGCGAGCGTAAAAACCAAAAATGCAAATAGAAAACGACGAGTTTATCGGTGAATATAACGAATGTTGGATACCCTAACAGATACAGATACAGATACAGATACAGATACAGATACAGATACAGATACAGATACAGATACAGATACAGATACAGATACAGATACAGATACAGATACAGATACAGATACAGATACAGATACAGATACAGATACAGATACAGATACAGATACAGATACAGATACAGATACAGATACAGATACAGATACAGATACAGATACAGATACAGATACAGATACAGATACAGATACAGATACAGATACAGATACAGATACAGATACAGATACAGATACAGATACAGATACAGATACAGATACAGATACAGATACAGATACAGATACAGATACAGATACAGATACAGATACAGATACAGATACAGATACAGATACAGATACAGATACAGATACAGATACAGATACAGATACAGATACAGATACAGATACAGATACAGATACAGATACAGATACAGATACAGATACAGATACAGATACAGATACAGATACAGATACAGATACAGATACAGATACAGATACAGATACAGATACAGATACAGATACAGATACAGATACAGATACAGATACAGATACAGATACAGATACAGATACAGATACAGATACAGATACAGATACAGATACAGATACAGATACAGATACAGATACAGATACAGATACAGATACAGATACAGATACAGATACAGATACAGATACAGATACAGATACAGATACAGATACAGATACAGATACAGATACAGATACAGATACAGATACAGATACAGATACAGATACAGATACAGATACAGATACAGATACAGATACAGATACAGATACAGATACAGATACAGATACAGATACAGATACAGATACAGATACAGATACAGATACAGATACAGATACAGATACAGATACAGATACAGATACAGATACAGATACAGATACAGATACAGATACAGATACAGATACAGATACAGATACAGATACAGATACAGATACAGATACAGATACAGATACAGATACAGATACAGATACAGATACAGATACAGATACAGATACAGATACAGATACAGATACATTCTGATAGGCTTTACCCATGTCTTTACCCATGTCGTATCAAAATTAACGTACTCGCAATTAGAGCATTCCAAGATCCACATGGAAGTAAAGAAACATAAACAGCGCCGAGACGAGCTTGAAGCAAAAGTCTTTAAAAACGCATAAATTGTATTGACAGTGAGGGTTCTACGGTTACTTCCCCTCCTCTGCTGCCTGCCACGCCCCCGCACAGGTTGACATTGCCCAACGGGGTTGTTTGATGTTTGTCGTGGCCCAACGCCCACACTCCACACTCCACCCTCACTTCTGACAGCCTCTCTCTCTATGGGTGTGTGGGAGTGGAGTGCTCTGCACATCTTTAAGTGTTATTCTTTGGCAACTAACCCTCGTTGGAAATGCGATATGTTGACTCAAGTTCAGGTAAGAAAATGTCTTACCGAGTCAATTTTGACAGACAGTTGACAATGTTTTTGTTTTAAGCAAACCGAAAATAAGCCATAAATGGACCTCCACAGTGACTCATCCCCTCTGTCTGTCTGTCTGTCTGTCTGTTTCGCTAACATTTAAATAAATTCGTATAAATAACTGTTGCAACGAGCCCATAAATCTGCGTGCCCAACTAAATGACGACAATGCAGCAGGCGACACAAACAACAATTGCATCATCAAGTCGTGACATTTGACAAATGAGCAGACAGCGAGAGTACCCCTTCAATCCACCATACCACTCCGTTCTCCTCTTACCTCACCCGCAACGCACACATTTGGCAAATGTAAAATATTGCACTGCCAGCAGACGCACACACACACACACACACACACACACACATGCAAATTGAAGGTACATCAAATGGGTGTAACAAAAGCAAAAGTCAGCATTCACTGCTGAACTGCCGCCTCCTGCCCTCTCTTTGCACCACCTCTTGCCCTCTGTCACATAGTCTGCAGTGTCAGCATCGCCTTCATGCTCTTCTTCTTCTTCTTCGGTTTTTTTTTTTTATGGTAAATTGTCAGCGCTGTCGTAATTTTTAAGTTAAAAAATTGTTAAAAATTTTCGTAGCATTCATTACCACGCCCCAGTCTATGCTTTTACTCTGCTTCTACCCCTCTCTCTCACTCTCTCTCTCTCTCTCTCTTTTCTCTTTCACTCAGTCAGCGCCGCCGTTGAATTCGCATTCGCATTCGCCGAGTCAGACTCATCGTGGCCGCCGTCTGCGTGTTGCACAATAATTTATTGCCGCACAATTGCAGCTGCCACACATTCCAATGCACTTCTTGACACCCCGCACAGAAACACCAGCACTACCCACACCCACACTCCCGCAACTACCGCTGCTCACAGCAGCCATATAAATAGGATTCTGAACTGAAACTTTTGAGGGTCGACTTTGCGCCCGCTGTGCTTGTAAAAATCGCATAAAACGCGTTGATTTTGTTGCGAAAACAACTCAAATGCTATTTAAGGTTTACCTTTAATTCAGCTTAGACTAAAACTCATTTTTAAGACTGTAAACTGTAAACTGTAAGTAGGAAAATTTTAATAAATTAGAAGTTATGATTTGAATGAAACGAAACATTTTATAATAAATAAACATATGTAATTATCTTTTATGTAACAGGCGAACAGAAATGAGAAGTAGAGATGTCTCACAAAGCTAAATTAAATCTGAGTTAAGAGAATACTGTAAAGCACTGTTGTTTGGTTATGTTAAACAACAGTGAATCAACAGTGTTACACTTATACACTGTTAATTAACATTTGTTACCCTACTTTCTCATTTCTGTGCGCTTAGTACTTCCAAAATTTGCATGGCTATTTCGGTGTAGTACCTACCAGGCACACAGAAACGAGAAATGTAGGGTGCATCCTGTTCGGTAACAGTTCAATAACAGTGCACTGTTGTCCTACTGTTATTGAAGGGAGTAATAACATTATTCTATTGATTAATAATTTAATTCTCTCATGTTGTTGATATGCTGATAAATTTATGTTTACCTATTTAGTATTGGTTAGCTTTAGTTAAAAAAGAACAAAAAAAAAGAAATCATTGAACAGTCTGACAAACTTTTCTTCTAAAAATCCAATCAACCCATAATAAATACAATATAAATAATGTAAAACAATTAATTTTATACAAGTTTTTTTGCGTCCCTTAAAAATAGCAAAAGTTAAATGGGATTCGAACAATTTATAAAATATTTAGGAAACAAAAGATAGACAGGGATGGAAAAGAAAGAGAGTGCTCTTCGCCTTTGCGGTTGGGTTCTGTTCTGTTGGTTTTGCGAAATGTGTCAATTCCAGCAGATGTCAAACGCAATCAACGCCATAAATAAGTCATTGAATACTTGATGGTGCGATGGGCAGGAGGAGTGTGGTATCAGCGAACGAATCGATAAGCTCGGCATTTTGGGGCCAATTGCGTGCGGTTAATTAGTGTCTGCGACAATTGGAGCCAAAGGTGTTGCTCACAAATAGACATCAACTATTTATTAAGGTTTAGCGTGGGGTCAGAAGCGTTAACATTTCGCTCTGAGGCTCGAGTTATGACATGGTGGGTCAGAGTGCGTGCCATGCTGCAATCAATACTAATTATAATAATCAATTTTAATTAGAGCCGGATAGCCCTAGAGCACGGCGCGGTCGAGCCCCCTTCAATAGGTACGCCCCTGTTCAATGGGGGCTGCAATTGACGCTGTCAAAGCGTAGCCAAGTGCAGGCCAACAACAAAGACATAATCCAACGGGACTTCATATTAGAAAAGAGACCTGTCCCACACACACACACACGCACACACACTCGTTCATCCTTTAGATTGAGGCCATACAAAAGCAGATTTTTGCTTATGTCAAAACTCGAACAATGGCCAAGTGGCTTTGCCCAAAATTGAGCCTGACAGCAGCATGATGGCCGCCTCCTGCTCCTGCTCCTGCTCCCGCCCCATGCACACACCCTCCCAGCTGACTGGTCGGACTGCCTGGCTGGCCTATCCATTGCATATGCATGCCACTGATAGACAGCCCGGCACATGGCATCCAAATTCCATTATTTGGATTAGACCAATTGTGCTTTATTGTTGGGCTTTATTGTTGGGCGAGTTTGGCGTCGAGGCTCGAGGCTCGCATTGAGCAGATTATTTCTTTCATTCAAAATTTCGTTCATAAACAGCATAAAAGTAGTTGGCCCTGCCCTGCATGGCTCATGTTGATCACAAAATTGAAAATAATGAAAATTTGAATAGAACTAATTACGTTACGGCCAGCACAAAATTCAATTGTCTACAGAAGGCGCTTTAAATTGGGAACTCCAATTATGAAAATTAATAAATAGAGAGACAAAGTAGAAAGCTTCAAAATGTAATGAAAACTAGGCAAGGAAATGGAATTCATTATATGAATTTACAGTATTTGAAAGAGAATAAAAATATATAAATATTAAATATTAAAATAGATTTAAATTTAAGTTGGATAAATAAAATGAAAATTATTTTGCTTTAAAAAAAATTATAAAATTATAAAACCTTTTCTAAATATTTTTTGTTTATAAATTAACTTTTATAATTCCCAATATATAATCATTTCTTATTACTTAATTGGTTTATTAAATTCAAGCATCTGCCAGAGACAGCTTAATTTGGCAGGAAAATTCGAATGCCATTTATAAGTGCAAAGACAATTTAATGCCAAGACTAACATTTCATTTGAACCCTGTAAAATGTTTCGTCTTACAATGAGGCAATTTTGCAATGAACATGAAAACAAGTTCATGTAAAATCAACAACACGAATCGAAACAGGGCCAGAAGCAGCAGCAGCTGCTGCAACTATTAACATCAAATGACCAGCCTAATTTATGTGCCTAACTGCACACAGTGAAAGAGAGGGAAAGGGAGAGAGAGAGAAAGAGAGACTGTGTGTGTGAGTACTCGCATTCCATATGGGTAAACACATCGACTCGTAGACTAAAACACGCCGCAATGCCGTAACTTCTGCTCCAGAATTGATGAAATGACAGTAGAGCAAGGCAGGAGGAGGAGGAGGAGGAGGAGGAGCTATGAGGGTGGGGGTTTCCTAGTCGAATCAAATAGGCAAAAGCTGACTACAGGCAGCAAGCAGCAGGAGAAGCAGGAGCAAGAGCAGGAGGCGGCAGTGTATGCCAGTATGAAATTGCTTTACACAATCGAAACGCACGAAATGACAATATAAATCGAGGGGCGGAACTAATTTGGCAAAAGACTCGAAATAGGCCGAGCCGCAACCACAAAACGACATAACAACAAAATAGAGGAGCAGCAGCAGGAGCAGGGAGCAGGAGGCCGGATACGGGATATAGTGAAGGGGACCACGAGTGTTTGGTAACTGTGGGGGGTTCATCAGCCGCTCGACTACTACTGAATTGGCCAAAATTAACGCAACGTTCGAAAAGTTTTTGCGCAAATTGCGTAACTACACATTAATGAAGAAAAATTGCGTAAGCTCCCCCGAATATACCGGATCCATTCAGAAAACTAAGCGAAAACTTTCCGTGGTCCCCAAAAAGGTAAATTGCATTGGAAATTGGGCGACACTTTGGCCATAAAACGGCCACGTGATTTATGCCAATTGCGAATCGTCCAGGTAAACAGCTTCATAATGAACCGAATGAGCAGATTATCTATCCATGTGCCTTGAGTAGTGCTATTCTATTCGGAACTTGGGGGTGGGGAGGGACCAACAGCTTGCTTTGATTACGCCCCATCATTGTCTACTTGATCATTTATTATGCCTCGTTCTGTGCCGTTGCTCAAAGTTTTCGCTCTGCACGTTTATGACCATCATTAAAAGTGCTCAAGCAGTTATGCCTCTCTCTCTCTCTCTCTCTCTCTCTCTTTCTCTATCTTAGAGAACTACTTGGCTACAATTATAATTATCATTTGTCATCTGGACACTAATTAATTGTAAAGTTTTTTGTTTTAATCCCTGCTAACGGCCCATTAATAATTGTCGCAGATGTCGCAGCTACCAAACGCAACTCTGATAACGATTTATATATATGCAGCATTATCAAAGAAAGTTTTCTAATTGAAATGCTAGGGATGAGCATGAGTAAATCTTTAGTGGTGGAGTTTTATTATTAAAAAATTTCCTGAATTGGAATGAATTGAAAGTGGGCGGTGTTGCTATAAAAGTTCATTTGTTATTCGTCTGTCAAATTTGAGCGGAGGAAGTCGTCCCTTGGGAGAGATGAATTTCTATTGTGGATTTTTTGTTGTCTAGTATATGTGTCTACAATAATAATATTTATGCCTTTAAGTATTAGTTGTATTAGCTCTATGAATTGAGAGCTGAGAACCTAATCATTTGTTGTCAAATAATAATAATCAAAGTACTCCACCAATCACAGTCCCAACCACTTCCATCCTCGAAATCCGTTTTGTCTTAAGCTCATAGTTATTTACCTTTAATCTCTAAGTAACATTGGGACTATCATATTTGTTAGTTGATGAATTCAAGACATAACAAAAACAGGCAATCACGTTATTTTGAATGAATAGATTTCAATTACAAAAATTTCCTTTTCTTTTCGCATGCTCCTCAAATATTTGTAATGTATCTCAAACGCCGTCTACTAAGTCTGGTATCACCTGGTCAACATTGGAAGCAACACATGTCACTGAGGCTATTGTATATAAAGTAATTCCATGCTGCTTAAGCTGCTGCTCAAAGCTGAACCTCAACTGAATTCTAAGAAATATTTATAGCTACTAAAAGAAATGCCTGTAATTGAACTTGTCGAGGTGCTCTTTAAATGCCCTCGCGTGACTGTTTGCCTGCCCCCTGGTCCCTGCCCCTTGCCCCTTGTCCCTTGCCCCATTGCACACATCTATTATGCCCCGTTATAATAACAAATCCCAATCCCAGTTTCATTTCAGGCGGCCCCTCGGCGTTTGTCAGCGCTTAAGCTCGACGAACCTAGGCATTAACGCCTCCGGCCACGCCCACATTGAGAATAGAATGGTATGGGATGGCATGTCGGGCAGTTTCAATTTATGAAATTAGTTTTAATAATATTAATAAGAGGCACATGAAAGAACAGCTACAATGAGTCTGGTCCGTAGGTAAGCCGGCTTTGCGCTCAGCTTTTTGGCCATAGTTCACAAAAGACGTCAAGGCAACGAGCAGGAGGAGCAGCAGAAGCAGCATCGACAGCTGCTCATCCTCTTCAAACTTTCACTGGCAGCTTATGCTCATTGTTTGCCCTAACTCCGCCCCCAGTCTCCCGCCCCCCTCAGACAGCCGGATGCGGATCTGCCCACAAGTTTCAGAAAACTTTGCTTTTTGTTTAAATTTTGCGCCTCGGCTGGCCGGAAATTTGCTTATCGGTGGCGCTCAGAGAGGCACAAAGTCAATAGAGAGATTAGCGCGAGCTATGCGAGCTGTGCTAATTGAGCGCCGACTCATGGCAACCAGCAGCAACAGCTTATATCAATACCAACCAGGCTTTATTCAATATGGCAATGAGACCTTAGAGCAAACCCAGACCCAAACCACCGCCGCCGCCACGTTTCTTTCCATTGTTTTGGTTGCCGGTGAGGCCAACGCCACCCAGGCCCAGAGTGTTGCCAATGCCGCCCACAGTCTTGCCAACGCCGCCCACTGTCTGGCCCAGGCCGCCGCCCAGCTGGCCCAGCACGCTGCCGAGGGCGGCGCAGCTGGTGGAGCTGAGCGGAGACAGGGATGCACCCAGGACCGACAGCTCGCAGAAGCGAAAATCACTGGCCGCCTCCAGCTGCGTGTCCACCTTGATGAAAGGCGTGCCCTTGCTTGAGATGCTCTGGAAGAGCTTCGCCGTGACTCCCTCCTTCTGCTCGTCCTTCGGCTGGGCGAACTGCAGCAGCATATCAATCAAGTTCTTGCGTACCTTCAGATCCTGCTCGTCGGTGAGCCGCGTCTCCAGCAGCGGCTCGCCGAAGATGTCGTTCGCATCGAACATGTAGCCCAGCTCGTCGCCATGAGCCACCAGCTCCGGCCTGCTCTGGGCCTGCTCGGCCACGATGGGCAGGCCGTGCAGGAAGTGGATGCCCTTCGACTTGGTGCCGTTGTACTCGAAGCTGTACATGTAGGCGGGCGCCAGCTTGGACCACACCTGCGTGGTGAGCACGGCGGGCAGGTTGAAAAGCACGTCGGTGGTGGACTCCACCACCTTGGCCAGCACTTGATCCACGTTCAGTGCCTGCGGCACCTTCCACACATCCTGCAGCGTGGGCGTCAGCGCATTGGTCAATCCGGGCAGCACGGGCTTCGCTATGCCTCCTGTCAGCTCGTCGATGCGCAGGAAGCCTGTCAGCTGCTCCAGTGCGCCCTGCAGCGAGCCCAAGAACTTCTCGGCCGAGCCGTACACCTTGTTCAGCGTATCCACAGTCACCGAGTTGGCCGTCTCGTGCTTGGTCACGCCCGTCAGCAGGGGAATGCCCGTATAGTTGCCGCTGCGCAGCTGCACCTCCGGCTCGCCTATTATGATGCTGGGCAGCGAGCGATAGTCCTCCTCGGCCTCCATGTGCGGCTGGAAGCCAGTGTTGCCAGTGAGGCCCTTGACCAGAGCACGTCCAGCCAAGCGCTCTGTCTGCACCTTGTCATCGTTCTTAATGATATCCACGGCGGATTTCTAAAGGCGGAGAGGAAAGAAAGGCAATATAATGAAACTGAAGAATTCCAGTTGAGGGAAGGAGGGGAGTATATAGCTATTGAAATATATGTCAGATTCATCTTGCATTGTCAGATTCTAACTGAAACAAACACTTGAATTTCCTTCTAGCTCTATTTACTTATAGCCTGCTTCAAATCCTGTTAATGACAATGTTAATCTATCTTTTGATCTAACATAAATCCTAATTGTTATCAATTTTTATATATTTCGGTTTAGATCAGATCAAAGACCAATCAAAATTCTCTATATAATACAGCTAAAATTTATTCAAATAATATTTTCAATTCAAACCTATGTTAAATATCTGTTAATTGTTTAACAGACAACGCCAACTGTCATCGGGTTAGACAAACTATGTCATTAGCATTTATTTACCCTCATTGAATTACTCTCACTCTTGGCATATAAATTATTATCTATTGGCTACTGGCTGATGAGTCGCTTGACTGATGTCGTAAATCGTGATGATAAATATCCCATCACATGCATGAGTCGAGAACATAAAAGTAAAAATGTTAATAACAACTTGTTTACTAATAAACTTATGAATAATCTTCATATGTAACTGCAACTGCTGTAAGACAGTAATTCGACCCATATGCGAGAGTCACTTGAAAAGTTTCTGAATATCGTAAAGAGAAATAAAATGAAATATAAAAGTTTCTTAAGCAATATGAATTGTTAAAGCAATGTTAGTTTCATATTTTCATCAACTATATATTCTTATTTATGTAAGGCTGATTTCAAACAGTTTGCATTACAGCCTTATAATTGACTCTTATGTTAAGTCAATGTTAACTGCTGCTGTAAGTCAAATACCTAACATATCTAGTCATATTTGCAGAAAACTCATTGCCAATAGATTTTAATGTGAACCGCTTACTCAAGTTAAATTAATTTTTCTTACTCCTTGTCTCCTTCCCTCTTTCTCCACCTATCTGTCTGCCCCCTCTCTCTCCCTCTACTGTACTCACCGCTCGCATGCATTTGACAATTTCCAGCTCATTGCCGGTGGGGCAGTTGTTAATCTTGGCCACCTCCTCGACACTCTGCACCGGCTCCTTGTCCATGGCGTATTGAGAGAGTGCAGTGCCCGACATGGCCACCACGCCGTGGACATCGCCGGCGCTTCGAGCCGTGCGCGACATGGACAGGTACATGGCGCTAGCGGCGCCTGAGCCGTGACCAATTGCCTGCACCCGCTTGGGATCGCCGCCGAACTGGGAGATGTACTCGGTGACCCAGCGCAGCGCAGTGGCCAGATCGAACATGGCCAGGTTGCCGTCGAACTCCTTGGTGCCGTCGCCCAGGATGCCCAGCGAGCCGAGACGGTATTGCGGCGCCACCACAATCGCCCCCTGCTGGGCCATGGGCGTGGCGTCGTACTGAGCCGCCGAGCCGAAGCGAAAGCCACCTGGATGTATCCAGACAAACACCGGCAAGCCCGTCGTCTCGTCCGGCATCTGCGGCGTATACACATTCAACAGCAGGCAATCCTCCTCGCCGACGATGCGCTGCGGCTGCTGCGGATGCGGCTGAATGCACGGCGGGCCATGCCTGGTGGCATTTATATCCCCACTGAGCCGCTTGTAGACGGGCCGCGAGTAGCGCAGCTGCCCCACCGGCGCCTCCGCATAGTGCAGACCCAAAAAGCTGTAGATGCCCGTGCGGGTATTCCGGAAGCCCTCGATACGCGTGTCGCGATTGTAGAGCCGGGCAAACACAACCGGATCATCGACGGGCGGCGCTTTGGCACTCTTGCCACCCACAATACGCTTCACGCGACGATGTGAAACCGACTCCGACTCCAAATCCGCCTCGCTCAAGGTCAATGCAGCTGCAACTGAGTGCAGCAGCAGCAGCAGCCACAAAATGTTCCGCTTCGCCAACTTTCGCATTGCGTTTCGCTCGATTGTCAACTTGGAACTGTGCGAATGCGGCGCCCGTTCCAGCTCTCCAAGCTCAGCGACTCTTCACAAGGCCGGCAACTAGCCCGGCTTGGCGATAAAATAATTATTCACTTGCTGCAACAACAACAACAACAACGAGTTGATAAAGCTTCAAAAGTTGTTTTATTTTATTTTCGCGCTGTTCACGATCAGCCAGTGGTCATTTAAGACTATATATAAACATCTCTCTATGTTTGTGTATGTGTGCTTATAGATTATAGAGAATTTTCATTTGGGACTCGAATCACGTTCCTGAGAAATACAAAAAATACCAAATATAAACGGAGACATTATTTAATGTAATGATTAAGTTATAGCGACTGCTGTATGCGCTATATTAAGTAAAGTAAATTAAGGTGAAGTTAAAAAGAAAATTGTATTTATTTAAATTTTTTAAAATACAAAAATACATTTACACTTACATTTATTTAGTTCTTTTTCTATTATTTTATTTATTTTATTTTTTTTTTTATTTTTTTGTATTGTTGTTTTTTTATTTCATTTTATTTATTTATTTATTTATTTATTTATTTATTTTTTTTTTTTTTTGAAAATTGAATTCAAAATAATAAATTATTTGTTTTTATTTATTTATTTATATTCATTTTAAACCATTTTTTTTTTTTTTTAATATATATTTCTATAAAAATATATAATATAAATATTTTTAATAAATATATGATAAAATTGTATATATTTTTTAACTCTCCAAAAGGTAAAAATTGTATTAAAGTAAAATTTAAAAATATTATTAAACACATAAATCGCGTAGCTCTCGCAATACTAAGCATGCTCTATAGAATTCTATTGATTATCTAACCTGGCATCATTCAAGATGCGCATCAAGTTTTCTATCTTAGCCAATCGCAGTGCTGCGACTTATTCGTCATTTCCAGCTGATTTAATATACGTTTCTGTAAAATGATAATCGCCTCTATATATTTCATTATTTCACAGCTGACGTCTCTTATCGCACGCGATCCACAACTACGAAAAAAAAAACTGGTTCGATGGGTTTTTTTTTTTTTTTGTGGAAGAGTCACTGTATTCCTCATTCAATTGTTGTCGCTGCTGTTGTTGTTGTTGTCGCTGAGAGGCAGAAAGCAAAACAAAGCAAAATAATGGGCATGAGCGAAATAATAATGCGATTTTAAAGTCTCAACATGAGTGCGAGCACTCGTCATAGTTTAGAGCTTTGCTGCATTATCTGCCCAGATGAGTTATATGCTCAACATATTTACGAGCAAGCACATTGCCTAAGGCAAGGCAGAGGAGTGTGGCCGGCGGAACCGGAAGCTGGCAAATGTCATGAAACAGAGTGCCTGGCTGGTGATTTTAAGTTTCTTGACCCCTCCAACCAGCCAGTCAGCCTTCAGCCCCTTGCTAAAGATGAAAGAGCAGCCCGGGATTAGGCCAGAGCCAGACGGGGGTAACTCTGCCGCATGAATCTCAATGTTGTTGCTTAGACTGCGGCCACGTACGTCCACTGATTTGTCTCTGCAATTGGTCCTGGTCCTTTGCCTAACAGCTATCTCTCATGTCCAACACACTCACACGCTCGCACACACACACACACACATACACAATGACAAAATGACATTTAAAGTTACGACAATATAATTAAGTAGACATCTGGGAGTTGCGGCAAGTGCTAGCTGAGGAATAATTATATATGTGTACGTATATATGTATAGAAAGAGAAGATATACATATACATACATATATGTAATATGTGAGTGTGTGTGTGTGTGCTATCAGAGACATGCAACACTCTTGCGCTACACATGGAGAGAAAGTGTGCCACGTCGCAGCCTCAGTAGTTGCCTCAGTCACGCCTACACATTTAACGAGCTTTATCTCTTTTTGAAATACCCTGTAGATGCGAAAAATGTGTTAAAGGGAGTTTTGACTGACTATAACATACTCTGCAGCTTGTTAAAATGAGAATTTAATACTGAATACAGCGTAAGATATATGTAGATAAGAAATTTCTAAAATTATCGTAGGCTTATAGTAATCGAAATGAGATTTCTAAGCCAAATACAGTTTATTTTATTTATTTTTTCATTTATACTAAAAATATTTAAATTTGCAGTATATCATCTAGTCCACTTTAAGTTACCTTCATCATCCACATCCTTCAGTTTGGGGTCTTTAAAAAGTTATTAATCTTGGGGTATCGAGTAAATAATTTACTTTTAATTGAGTTTTAAATGCAGCCACTGACAATTTGCATAAAAGCTGACAGAATGCTAAAAATGTTTTTGTTATCCCTCCATTATCCATAGTCCTAAGTGCTGAGTCCTGAGTCCATGTCATATGAGCATATGCATGCGTGCATGCATATCAATCATGCAGGTTGTAAAAGCAGCTGCTAAAAGCCATAATTACATGCAAGATTGACTTTTAATTTGATTTCAAGCAAGAACAGGAAAAAGCGTTGAGTGGAAAAGTAAAAAAGAGGAAAGAGTACATAAAATCTGCTTTAAAGGCAGCAACTAAAGATACTATAGCGACTAGTATGAAGGAAAGTGGAAAAACTATTAAAGGAAAGCGAAAGTAAGGTTAGAAAAAGATCTTGAGTTGAGTTTAATAATATGAAATTTCGTATGATTATCAAGTATAATCGCAAAAAATAAATAAATAAAATAAAAAACAAATTTAAAATCGATATTCGAGTATATGTAATCCAATTCAATTCATTTGTTTTGCCTTTCCAACAGACTTCATATGATTATTCATTTTGCTTTCAACATTTAATCAAATCTTCTGAAATAATCTCTCATATCTTATTCTACGTCAGCATTTTCGAGTATATCATGATTCGTGCTAAATATAATATTTCCTTCTGACACCCTCTTAAGTACGTTCTCACTCTTATTAATTGTTTTGCCTGTTCCGTTCCATCTTTCAAAAAAGAAAAAAAAAAAAAAACTTTGCTTGCCTAATTTTTCTTCTCTTCTTTTTTTACTTTTGCACACGCAACGCATGGTAGCACGCTTTCTCCAGCTTTGATGCTGCTTTTCGTCCTTGCCGATGGCGTGTGTTGGGCCCATGACTGGGATCTGGAATCCAGCTGCTGTTGATGCGTTTCTAATGTGCAAAATATTAATTATAAAATAATAATTGAATTGTGCTCGGACCAGGTCCAGGTCTGGCAGCTTTGCTGAAAGGTAGATATATGCCTCAGACCCACACACACACACACACACACACACTTTCCTTTGTTTAGATATCCTTCACACGCCAAGAGTTCATTAGCGATTGCGGGGGAACGAAACAAATTGTGCGCATCTGTTGGATTTCATGAATCGAAATTAGCTGCTGCGCAGATTACGATTTAATGGAATCAACAGATATGGCCCTGCAGCAGAGCCCTCCTGATCTGATTAAAAATAGTTAATGGAAACTGGCAGGTGTGCGCCAACTAGCAAAGAAATTAATAACGAATATTATTAATGAAGCTGCATAAATTATGTAAATTGCCAATAAATAGACAATAAATGCTAAGGGATACATTTTTGATATATATTTTATCATTAAGGAAACATTTATAGAATCTCAGTAGATTTTTGTATTAAATCCATGAAATTCAAGGGAATAAATGAGATCCCAAAAAAAGTTTGTAATGTTCTTTTTATTACAACAAAAGAATGATTTTTAAATTAATGTTAAAAATAGATTAAATTAAGACTGAAAACATTTGTATAAATATTTAGAATAATCAAAATTAGTTTAGCTTCAACTAATTTATGTTGATTAGTGGGATATTAAGATTTGTTTTTAAAGCATAATAATTCCATCAATTTTTGCTAAATTTAAAATTTCACTCATCGCATCAATTCATAAATCTTTAAGTGATTTATGCAAAAACCAAGCTAAGAATAAAATTGAAAATTCCCGAGACGCACATTAAAATTTAATAAGTTTTCATAAGAAGCCCAACGAGTTGGTCAGCAACCGCAATCATTTTGCGTTAGTTTGTCGAAAACTGTGTGGAAAATTGTGTGGAAAATTGTGAGAAAACTGGCCGCAGACGAGAAGAAAGCTGCGGTTACAATGCCTGTCAATGCCAGCAACTTGCTGCCTATGCAACTTTTGAGCTTCCGAACCGCAAAAATAATGAGTAACACAATAGAAATTGACCAGCTTGATACCCTGTAAGCAGTAAAAGGGGTTGTTGAGTAAGTAAATAATTATAAGGTATTTTAGAAAGTTTTGAGCTTATATTATGTTATAAGTAGAATTTATTTATAATATGAGTAGACAAAGAAAATGTGAATGCAATTCCGCGTATACAAATTGTATTTTACAATTTTAGAGTATTAAATATTTTATTATGATTATTTTTGTTATTTTCATTAATTAATTAATTCATTTTTCCAATTTTTTCTAAAGCATAGTAAATTATATTTATGAAATTCTTCAAAAATAGATGATACGAAAAAAATTGTATAAGAATAAATAAATAATAAATAAATTTTACATAAAATTTGTATAAAAAAATTTTTTTTTAATTATAAAAATATATCTGATATTTAAATATTAAAAATATATATTTTTCAATAATATTCATTTATTCTATTTACCAAACTTTATATTAAAATAAAAAATAAATAATAATTTAATAAAATAAATTAACATATTCTTCATACTTTCATGAAATTAAACTAACCTCTCTTTACCCAACCCTAACACAGGGCATATAAATCTAAAGAAACAAAGCAAATTGATATGAATGCCATGTGGCAAAAGTTTTGTGGCAACAACTACAACAACAGTAAGAAAGGCAACTCAAGTGCAACAATGGGCCACATAAATGACAAAAGCAATAACATAATCCTTTTGCTGTCGCCCAAGCAAAAAACTTTTGGGCCACAATTTGAAAAGGAAGGAAGCACGCACACAGATACAAGCACACACACATGTTCACACACTTGTCCAATTTTAATTAAACTAATGAAATTGTATGACCCCCATCACAAAAAACGAGATGCGAAAGTATTTGAATTTCCTTCCATTCTTTTCTTTTTTTGGGAAACATTAAAAATTAACTGGCGGAATAATCGAAACTGTTAAAACGTTAATTTAACACTTAAACAAGCTAAACCGCAGCCCAGCCTCAAACAGTGTCCCGTTCAGCTGTAACTGTAACTGTGTGCGTGTGTGTGCTGGCATTCCAATTGGCAGCTTCTGTGTGTCACATTTAATGCAAGAGCGGAATTCCATTAAACGACAACCACAGGCAGCAAGCCACCAATTCAACCCGAACATCATGCCAAAGGAAACGCATTTGTGGTGCCAAATAAACACGCACACTCGCACACACCACCCACTCACACACACACACACACACACACATACACAGAGACACTCTCGAACTGTGACTGCATTGATCCACCCAACTGCTGTACGTGGCTGCCGCAGCATATTGCAGATGTTTAAACATAAAGCCGGCTGGGGATTGGGAGTTGGGTAACACAAAGAATCACAACGACTTGCCTGACACGCCCTCACACCCACACACACACACACCCACACACACCCGCACACACACATGTGTATGCATGTAATGTACATTACAGTGAATGGGGGCAGGGTGAACGCACATAAATTGCAATCGGAATATCAAATTGGCAGCAGGACGCAAGCCAGGACGTCGCAGGACCCTCGCACGCTTTGCCCTGCGCGCTTGTCGTTCCCTGATTTTATCAATTCAATAAAAACCAAATAAAATCAGTACAAATGCAAATACCATTAATGTATTGGGTTTAACTTTGTTTTTGTTTCCCTCTCGATTGTTTTTCTTTTATATATATATATTTTTTTTACTTTCCTCTTTTCTTCCGCGTGGGTTAAATTTTATGCATTTGCTTTCACTGCCCGTATTTATGTATTTCATATTTTCTTTTACATTATTTACGCCCTTGTTGGTTTCATCTTCTTCTTTTTTTTATAGTTGACTGGGCCACATGTGAACGGGGCTGAAAAGTATTTTCAAGCAAAAAAAAGTGAGTAAAGTTTTTGCCATGTTTGCTGCATAAATATTTGCCACAAGCGAAACTGGCGAAGATTTTGTAAAAGCTTGGAAAATATTTTAAATTTTCTTTTTGTTTTAGTTTGTTGAGTTTTTCAATATTTTTTGGTAGTATATAAGCTTTAGTTTATTTTATGTATTAAAGAATCGAATTAATCTGAAATTAATGCTAATAAATATTATTTATTAAATATTTTTATAAATATTTTTTATTTATTTTTTGTATAAATTAATTTAAATGTTTTTTATGTGTATAGTGAAATATTTTGTTTAATTGCTAATAAGAATTAAATATAAATATTTTAGAACAGTCGTGCAGGTTTTTAGAGCTAGAAGTATATCTAAGATTTTTTGAAACAGTTTCCCTATACTTTAAGAAAAGTTTGTTTGAATTTATAAATTATAATATTTTCAAAAAAATTAAGAATACTTAACAGATTAGGTAGTGTAAATGAAAAATGTCTATTAATAATAATCTTTCCAAATCCCGTATAAAAAACTCTTTACAATCCCTTCACAATCAACCTCAAATTGATCTGCTTTCATTTAGCGCTCCGTTCAACTGTGTAATCTCCAGCAATGCAAATCAAATGAGAGCTATTTAATATCATTATCTCAGTGGTAACCCTCTGCTGAGCTTAATGCCATATAGCTCTATATAGATATATGCCCGGCCGCATCATTAAGGACACTGAACCATCAAATTGACGATGAACCCGAAACGCAATTCCTTTACAACTGCCCGTATAAAGCAGCCTAATTAACTCATTAGACAATGTCACATGGTCCCAGATGGGTCAAAGCAGAAAAAAAAAGAAAATGTAAGAGAAGAAGAAGAAGAGGATAAAGAGGCAGCAACAGCAGCAGTTGAATGTTAAATGTGCAACATTTACACACTCATTTGTTGACAAACAAATTACACGAAGGATTTGCTGCAAATTACGCGCCATTTTTCAACACTTTTCTTTCAAATCCGGGCAAACAACAACGAAGCAAAAAACAGAAACGAACCCAAAAAAAAAAAAAAAAAAAAAGAAAAAGTACCGTTAGCTACGAAAATTCGGTTCAATGTGTACATATGTCCCATGAAATTTAATTTAATCAAAGGCCAAACAGGCCAGCAGCAGCCACTGGAGGCAGGCAGCACGAATCAATCTCCAGGCGCCCAACAGGCAGATGTGCTCGACTGGTGGATGAGGAGCGCAGAGAGAGGCGTTACCAAAATGAAATTGCTTTAAGCAGCGCACAACGCATTTTGTGTCCCTTGTCCCTTGTGCCGTGTCCCTTGTTCCTTGTTCCTTGTCTCCTGTCTCTTGTCTCTTGTCCGTCGTCCGTTCGCCGCTCTGCTCCCTTAGCCGTTGTCCTTATCCAATGTCCTTTTGGCCCATTGCTGATTGTCTGACCGTAACTTGTTTGCTCGCCTTTAATTTCATTTGCGCGCCTTCGCCGCTGCCAATAGCCTCGCTGGTCTTTAAGGCCGCAGTTTGATTTCGACTGCATCGTCCTTTTGTTCGCCATCCTCCCTCCTGCTATTCCCCTTTTCCCCTTTTTTTTTGCTCTTTTTTCTTTTTTGATGCGCTTTAATTTACATGCTTCAACTGTTCTTGTAGCATTTAGCAATTCCGATTGTCCTGCTGCTAGGGCCAGCCCCTTTTTGAAGTGGGGGCGCGTGATTTATGCGCATATGCTAAGGAAAACCCCAATGACATTCGCTTAAAGTGAACTTGAGATTAATCTGGAGAGCAGCTGCAATGGGAAAGAAAAAGTAACTGTAGACAGTTATGCATAGCATTCAAAAGCTTTAAGAGCATGTAGACCTCCTTTATATAAGAAGCAAGCGCGAGGTTATGTTAAATTCACATTTGGCTCAAATTAAAAAGCTTTCTGAAAGCCCAATATTCAACAACTTTTTGAGCTCTTGCTCTTTTCCCATTAATGCAAATATCTAAAGCTCAAGTGTAATTATAAGCCAGTGTCATTGCGCCATACACTTGGAATCGAACTTTGACCCTGACAAAGGGTAGCAATCCATGTAATTTTTCTCATGGCATTCAAACGCTTCGCTGCTTGACTTGCTCGAAAGATGGAACTTTAATTTGCCACGGCTGATTGAATTAGGCGTGCTCGATAAGGACGCAAAACGGATATGCGAGCATATATATACATATGTGCATAGATATGCTTTAAGGACCCCCAAACACACACACTGGCACACACATACTCACACAGATAGCGACATTAGCGATATCTGTGGGGCGACAACGACCCTTCAGAGCATGGCCATAATAAATGGCGTCGCGACAGTTTCCTTTTAACAAAACTTTGTGTATCCGGTATTAAGAACCATCGTCTGGCTTGTAGCTAACGACAAGCACCGCAAAACACCTGCGTCCACTCTCAGCAATAGAAACAAGGAGCCAGAGGCCTCTCTGCTGGTTGGCTGAATTTCCAGGGGTGGGGAGAGGGTGGGGGGGAGCAGAATGGCCGTAGACGAAGACTGCACGCCACATAAATTCCAATGGTTTCGACGGCATCGCCCACTTTTGGCCTGGCTTACAAGTTGGCAAATTTGTGAAAATTACTTTTTGTTTATTGTGCTGAAAGCCACGCTAAGCTTAATGTTAAGGCCAAGGTGGTCGCTCGTCTCTCCATATAGCATCCCATTTACCGCTCCCCACAATCTAGCAGCAGCACTTGTTTCTGTTTCACTTCCATGTTCCATGTTCCTGGCCAACAATAACATTGAGTTGTTGTTCGCGTTGCGGTCTACCCACTGACAATTTATATACCCTGTAACCAATAACGGTTATGTATGTATGTACGTCACTTGAAGCTTAGCTATTTGGTTTGAGTTGGTATTGACAATGGTATTTCACAATAATTTATAAAAGAGAAAACAATCATCGAGAGTATCTCATATATCAAATCATTAAGTCTATTAAGTCTTAAAAATAATAATAATAATAATGAGAGCAAGAGAATCTCTAAATAAACTCTAGCACTACTCACTCAATCAATCTAGCACTACTCATATCTCAAGACCACTTTATATACCCCAATCTATTTTAAGTTTGTCTACAGAGTATTCTTCGGACTCATACCTCCATTAAGAGTTTCATTTTTTTCTGTGGATCATTGTTGTTTTAATAATTTGCTCCACCTACATGGCTCGTAAATCTGCACTAAAGCGTGCTGTCATTGTCGCTGTTGTCCTTGTAGCTGTTGTCCTTTTTCCCCCGCCCCCAGTCTCGCCTGTGCCGAAAACGACGAGGAAAACGAAAAAAGCGAGCCACATCCCACGCAACGGCGAGCGAGCGTACGAGCAATTGTTGTTTTCACACCATAATCATAAAAGGTACAAGCATAATTATTATTTTTATGTCCTGGCACTTATTGTAAAGCAGCAAATTGCCTGCCTCGGACCAACATGCGCATAAATATGCCCGGCGAAAGCCGGAAGTGCGCTCTTTATATGAACTGAGATAACAACCCGAACGGAACAGAAAGAGAGAAAAGAGAGGGAGAGTGGGAGAGAGTGGAAAAACACAAATACAAATACAAAGCGAAAACTGACCACGGGAAATGTAATTTTTGTGTTGTCGCACGGCTACTGAATATTTACGATACTGCGAAATAAAAAATGTTATTGCACAAAAAAAACACACTTTTTTCCGGTTGATATTCCTTGTGCACGACAAGTTCTTGGTAGATAACTGAGAGTTAGTTAAAAAACAGTCAGAGTCGAAATGAAGTTGAGGAAAAATGCGATGGAAACTGTGCTTGTAATTCGTAACCATAAATACCAATGCATGCTTAAGTAGGAGAGTCAATAGACTTTACAAGACTATCGATAAATATCGATGCATTATTAAAGTATGAAAAGCTGAAGGTTGAGATTCTAAGATCAGAAAGCTTTTCTCAGAAAGACAGAACCTCTAAATAAATTCATTTCGATTGTAATATCAATGTGATTAATATCGATAAATTAATGTCGATAACCTCTACTACTCTACTCTAGATACTTGAAACTAAAAAATCCTTTAACTAATCATAAGTACATAAGAACGCCACCTCAACTGC
>JAWNOM010000251.1:0-15585 GCA_035045965.1 Drosophila aldrichi | reverse complement strand
TCTGTTCTATTTGTTAACCACAATATACATCTATATATATATTTATTCGTGGAATTTCCTATGGGCGTTTGTTCTTTTCGTTATTAAAGCATGTTCCCAGGCATGCAAATTACGCTTTTCTATTTTATTGTTGTATTCATACTTTTATTTTTTTGCATATACATATATATTTGTATATAGTAGATCACTAATTTTAGCGTTATATTTGACTTTTTTTTGTTATTTTTATTTATTTTTTTGCGATTTCAACTTCCTGACCCCGCTGCGCATCGAACCGTACGATTCGTGGTGCTGTTAATGGTTTTGTTTTCATGTCTCCCCCTCGCTGTAGATCTCTAATTATAATAATAATATTGTTGTGTTAGATTGTATTTCGTTGTTGTTGTTGGGTTTTTTTTTTTTTTTTGGGGTTTTGGGCTTTGTCGTTTGCTTTTAGCATTCGAAATTGAAAACTTGTTTCGGCATTTGAACCGAGAACATCAGATAAAAGCAATTTCTATATACCGAAAAAAAAGTAAATCAAAAAATAAAATCAGTTTTCTGACATTTTAAGATCTTTGCTCGTTGTAGCTTCTGTATATTGCTGTAAGCTCAACTTTTACTTTGCTGACACATTGAACTTCAACTTGGCTCTGGAGATTTATGAAACTCGTTTTGAAGATTTTCAAGTGAAATGATTTATGCCTTTCATTGCTGCCCAGCTACTACCGTTGTTGTTGTTGTTGTTGTTGTTGTTGTTACTGTTGCTTCTACTCTTTTTTATTGTTGCTACGGACATTAAGCACTAACTAAACATCTGGCGCTTGACTAATTCGATGACGAATTGCCTGGCCCCCCAACCTGTTCTATCCCAGTTGCAGTCAGGAAATGACAGCTCGACACACGAGTTGGCAATTATGAACAGTGAAGAAGAAGAAAAAAAACCCACAGTTTTGCGCAGCGCATCCAAAAACTTTCAATTAGAGCCCCGTTGGGGTCATTGACCTGGCTGAGGCATGTGCCACTCTCCCGCTCACCCGTTCCCCCCCCCCCCCCATCCTGCAGCTACTTACCAATCTCGCAGTAGAAACCGCCCCAGCCATTGGGACAGGAGCAGCGGCCACTGCGCAAGCAGCGTCCATTATTTTTACAGGGTATCAGCTTGCACGTTTCCGAGTATTCACAGCGATCCCCCTTGGCATAGTCCGGACAGATGCAATGCGGCTGCAGCTTCTCATCCAGCCAGCAGTGTCCGCCCGATTCGCAGGAATCGCCGCCGCAAGCGGTGCCATCGCAATCGCGAATGTTACGCGATTCTATAAATAAATGAATGCAAATTAATATATAATTATTGATATAATTAAATTATTATATATAACGATGCTCTGAAACCATGGAAAAGGAGAAAAGATGTTAACATGTTTCATTTTATTAAATTTATAGCCAGCAGGAGGCGTGGCTTAGGGCTTATATATATTCTAGATAAGAGTGAAGAGCTCAATCTATCTGTCTGTCTGTTCGTGGCGTGGCAAATCGCACAATCTATAAGTTATACCATTTTAATTTCATTACCAAAGATTTCATCTATTGAATTAGGCCTTCGATGGCGTGGAAAATGGAAAATAAGCTGTATCTCCCAGAGTTTTGCATCTATAGCTGCATAATTACAGTAATTAATTTACCTAATGACTAATATTTGAATATAGTTCATAATTCATTTATAAATATTAAACTATTAATTTAAAAAATAAATTAAAAATAATTTTGTCAGCATAACAAATTGACATAAAATATAACTCTAAGTTTCTAAGTTTTGGAGCTCCAATAAAGTTCAGACTTTTCTGGAGATTTATCAAAAATTATGCAACTATATTTTGATTGCAATATTGCTTAGATATGTTAGAAACTAAACTAATTTATATTTATTCAAAATAAAAGCTGTCTTTTTCTTGATTTATTATAAATAAAATGGCCAAAATTCCAATTGGAATTCGAGTTCCATTTTCCTTTACTCTCAGTTGGCATAAGTTTCCACAGACTCATTCGACTTGCATGCGCACATTATTTATGGTTATTAATTTAATTGATATAAATATATATACAATACATACGCAAAGTATATTTATACTTTTCATTAATGGGAAATGGAAATGGGGCTGGAACTGGGACTGGGGGACTGAGGGCCATCAATTATTTGCTGTCATATTTTGTGCATTTGTGACTTACCCACAATATTCGTTTCGTTGAGAACAATGCGAGTGCCGCTGACGACGAGGCCGCGGACACAGCCACGGAAGGGTATGGGAAAGCCGGAGATGGCATTGTACGGCAGCTTGGAGAGATCCTTGAGGCCGCCAATGTAGAGCAGGGCATCCGGTTCGACCAGCACCTCGGCGGACGGTGCCAGGGCCGAGGAGGCGCTGCCCTCCACCCACAGGGTTAGCCAGCGGCCGCGCTGCGCCATTTTGATCTTGTGCCACTCGCCGATGGCCAGCATCCGTACACTGCGCACCACAGTCACATGATTGCTGGGTCCCGAAATGCGGAATTCGACAACGCCACCTTGCAGCGACAGCGAAACGAATCCAATCTTCTTATCCTGATTGTTGTTCAGCGTGCCCGGGTAGAGGAGCAGACCACGCTCGGAGAGCAGACGTAATTGGAATTCAATGAAAAAGAACTGCACGCGATGATGCTCCTCGAACGTCTTGGAGCCCATCAGCGGCACCAGGGGGAAGCTGCGCTGCTTCTCCACCTCGTTGAGCAGCTTCATCACAAAGTGTGTGCTGGGCGTCGAGATGGGCTTGGGCGGCAGCAGCTTTTTGGTAAAGTTGCGATAGCTGACCATTTGGGAGCGCTTGGCGCCTAGCTTATCCCCGCCATCGTAGAGATAGGGCCAACGCACGGCCAGATACGAACGGCGACCGGTCAGTGAGACGTCGCTAAGTGAACGTATTTCTACAATGCGAATAATAATAATACATTATTGAATATACATACACACACACACGCATATACACATATACATATGTATATTAATATTAAATCATAAAAGTTATGCTCACCTTCCTCACAATTCTTGCCCGTCCGTCCCACTGGACAGTCGCATTCGTAGCCATTCACCAGCGGCACACAAGTGGCCTCCTCGTAGCATTTGTTATTGAACGAGTCGCAGGGATTTGTGGCCTGGGCACAGAGCGGTCCATACCAGCCCTCCTGGCAGATGCAACTGTGGCCGGAATATGAGAAATGAAAAAAAAAACAAGTAAGAAAGCTCTAGTCGAGACTGCCCGACTAGGAAATCCCCTGAACCCTTCGGAGAACTGATATTTCAATAATTCTCCGCGTTTTTTTGCTTACAAAAGAAACACACACACACATACATATGTATGTACATAGGCACATATAGGCACGCACGCATAAACACACATGGGCTGCAGTGTGGGCTTCTCCATGGAAACTTAATTGTTTAATAACTTTTTTTGTGGACGTACGTTCTTCATGAAACTTTTAGATTGTGATTATATCATTACTATGCATGTATATACCCGAAGCTCAAGTCTCTAGTATTTGAAATGCGCCTTTTACAAAAGTGAGGGTGAGGGGGTGGATATAGGGGCGGGGGGTGAATTATAACAAAAACCGAAATTCTATAAAGTGCATATAAGTCTACATTTAAAATTTGGAGACTCTAGCTCAAAAGATGTAGGAGATATAATTTTATAACTGGCTTTCGATAAGGTTTTTCATCGATAAAAAAATAATCGGACGAGTTATCGATCTTCTGTGATAAACTCGATATGCGCGCGCTATATACGGACATTTTAAAAAAAAGTTGAGGTCTCTAGCTATTGTAGATTCGGAAATCGACGCGTTCATACATACGGACAGACGGACAGACGGACAGACGGACAGACGGACAGACGGACAGACGGACAGACGGACATGGCTAAATCGATTCAGTTTGTCGCCCTGATCAAGAATATATATACTTTGTGGGGTCTGCCACGCCTCCTTCTCCCTGTTACATACTTTTAACAAAACCATTATACCCTGATTTCCCATTTTCAATGGGTTCAGGGTATAAAAAAATATCATTAGATTTTATATGAGACTCGTTAACTTTTAGTGGACTTTACTAACAGCCGTTGCTCGACAGCTGCTACCAATTTTAGACATCAATTTGCGAACCATTTCTGGCCCATGGGCAACTAGAATAAAGTCGGACTATTGTGGAACCTTTAGCTAATTTATTTTATAAAACATTAAATTTGATTAGATTAAAAGAAAAATCTTTTTGTTTAGGTAGATCCTTATGACTTTTCTTTGGTTGCTATTATATTATCAAGAAAACCTACTAAAAAGGGTTTCCAAAACTTCTAAATCCTTTGATCAATGTCATTCAATTCGGTTTGCATAATATAATTTAAAACGGTTTAGCTTGATTTGGGATTACAATTTTTTAGTCTTATTTAAATTTAAATCAGTACCATAAAAAATTGTACCAAAGTGAAATACCCAATCCCAAAAACTTTTACATTTATGTAGAGTTTTCTCAGAGTGAATTTAAATATACAATAATATATAATTCAATATTATATACTCTATATTTTGTTAAACTCTTGTTCCAATTTTATTTATAGTGAAGATTTACCTATCTTTAGGAAAAAACATTAAAATTATTATTTTTGTATAGTTTTCTTTAGTCGTAACCAATAAAATATGGGAAATCGGGGTATGTTTTTTTTCACTAAGCATTAAAAGGTAAATTTTACCCTACCAAATAAAAACAAAACCATTATACCCTGATTTCCCATTTTCAATGGGTTCAGGGTATAAAAAGAGGCTACCTCTATTTATCCACTTTAAGCATGACTTACGTAAAGGTGGCGCCATGCTGTAGGCAGGCACCGTCGTGCTGGCAGGCGTGCCTGTGGCACTCACGCGTGCCGCATTGTCCGACACCGCGTCCCCGAACACCGCGTGTCTCCTGCAGCGGCACCGTCACCTGGCCGGCCTTCAGCTGGACATCGTAGATGCAGCCCTGGAAGCCCGAGTGCAGCGGCAAATCGTGAGGCAGCGTATTGAAGTTGGCAATCTCATGGCCGCCCAGATAGAGTATGGGCAGAACGTCCATGCGGCTGACACTACCGGGCGAGCGGCCCGTGATATTGAACTTGCCATCCACCGAGAGCCAGGCCTGGCGACCGATACGACCCACTTTGATCTCGTAGGGCACACGCGGTGCATCCAGCCGAAAGTCGATGGGTTTCTGTGTGAAGATGCGTCGCGGGCCAGCGCCCAGATTCCAGGTTAGCATTATGTAGCCCTGTATGAAACTGACGGCCAGATGATCGCTCTTCTCGTCATGATAGCCGGACTGGCCCAGAAAGGCGAGCAGCGAGATCTGCGACATGGTCTGTGGCAGGATCTTAAAGCTCAGCTCCAGCGAATACTCCAGGGGCACGGGCACCGTGTAGGCCACAAATGAGGAGAGGCCGTTGACGCTGCCCGAGAAGGAGGGCAGTGCCACCTCGAGATCTGTCAAGGAAAAAATAAAAATAAAGAAAATAAAATGAAAATGGAGTAGAGCAAATGAATTCAAAGGGGGAATATGTTAAATGACACTCACTGTGCTCGCAGTAATGGCCGTGCTTGCCCAGCGGACAGAGGCAGAGGTAGCCGCTGCCCGGAAATTGGACACAGGTGCCACCATATTGACAGGGATTGTCCTCGCACACGGATATCTCACAGGTCGGCCCCATGTAGCCGGTGGGGCATTTGCATTTCCATTTCTCAGCCTTGTCACCGTTCTCGTCCAGTTCGTTCGATTCAATCTTGATGCAGGCGGCGCCATTGCGGCACGGACTCGACAGGCAGGCCAATGAGCCGCATTCCGTAATGCCAAAGCCATCCAGAGCGTCGCTGGGGCGAGATGGGGTTGGGTGAGAAATGGGTTAAAGGGCTGGTTAGTGTCATCTCCAATTTCATTACGCCGCTGCTAATTCGCATGTCAATTGTTCCCAGTCCCGGCCTACAACTGGCACGCCCCCCCCACCCTTGTACCCCGTTTAAGTGGCGCCCACTCTGTTGTCAGCGTGGCGCCCCGTCAACCATTTGTCTTGTTGTCCGCCCTGACCGGCTGTTGGTGAGCGCGTTTTAATGCGCTGACAAATGGCTTTCGCATTTCCCGACTCGTTCTCCTTCTTATACGACTATCTATACACAATCCGTCGTTTGCAAAGTGCTAAAATTGGTTTAATTCGTAATGTCCCTTTGGCATTGACATTTTGTCTTCCTTCTATTTGCTGGATTAAACTGTCGCAGCCAATGCTTATCGATATTAATAATAATAATACAGAGAGTGAGGTTATATCAATGCTAATGGAAATATATATACATATATGTATGTATAATATGGACTATCGATTGTTTCTATTCAAGTTCTATCAGCTATTAGATCTTGGAATTATATTATAATAAAATGCTATTTTCTTCTTGTTTTCAGTATATGATGGTATATATTTTTGGTTAGCGTGTATATGTCATTAGCACTATTAGTCTATTAACATGGCTTATCATGTTATTTAGCTTAGTATTTCATTTTACTGTCATAAATAGCTTTATCGACTTATAAAATAAAAATAGATTTCATATCGAGATTCTATTATTGATTGTTTGCCTTCATTTACTTAAGTAGTGCCATAGCACTAATCATGTGTTTTATCGAATCTTTTTATCGATTACTGTCTATCAAATACTGTATTTAGAATACTGTTTATCAACTGTTCTCTATCGAACTCGTTTGATCTAATACTGTTCATATCGTATATTTATTATCGTAATATGCATATCGATTTCTGTTTATCGACTAATGTTTATCTTATTATGTTTTTAGATTACTGTTACTCGACTTCTGTCTGTCTCTGCGCCTTATCGAATACTGTCTATTAACTGGCACTTATCGATGATTGTTTATCGACTGATATTTAGCGAATGCTGATTGTCGAAAGGTAAGTTCCAAATGTTTCTTATTGAATGTTATATATCAAAGCAGGTTTATTAATCTTTATTTACTTTTTCGTATAACGTTTTTCCTTATATTTAATGTTGCTCTAAAATGATCTATATCGAAAATGTTATGTCTATTGTTTATTGTTTATATCGAATGATCTGTATCATATTGTGTCGCTTATGCACTGCTCTTCATATAAAATGTTTTCTAATTATAAAAGTCTAAACTGAAACCAAATTGTTTATAATTAAGAATCTCTAATTCGACTTTGCTGATCGATAATTGGCTGCCTATCGAGTGATATTGTTGAAATGTATGTAACAGGCAGAAGGAAGCGTGACAGACCCACAAAATATATATGTTATTTATCAAGGTGACGAGCTGAGTCGATTTAGTATCATTCCTCTGTATATTTCTTCTAAGTGTTCCCTCTACGTATTTCCTGTACGTAATACCTCTACACACTCCATTTCACTTTATTTCGCTGACACCCATCAGACCTGGACGAAGACTGAAGACTGACTGAAGAAGTGCTGCAGCTGCTGCCCTTTATATAGGGCCACTTTTACTCAAGCACTGTCTCTCTCAAACACAGCAGGCAGCGCTGGTTCCCCCCCTTTTCTTCTTGACTTTCTCTTCTCCCTTTACCCTTATTTTACCCGCATTCGAGCTTCAAGTGAGCAATGGGAACGCTCTGTGCTGCCCCTGTGAGCATCCAACCCCCCACCCCCTCTAGCTTTGCTTTACCTAAATACAAATACCAAATGAGAACTGCTACATACACATAGACAACTTTAATGATCTTCTGCACTTCTTCTCTCCTTGCTTTTACTTTTACTCAAGCACTGTCTCTCTCGCTGCAGTTGACCTTCCAGTGAGCAATGGGAACGCTCTCTGCTGCTGTGAGCATTCTAGCTTCGTTTTACCTAAATACAAACACCAAATGACTACTGCTTCATACACATAGACAACTTTAATGATCTTCTGCACTTTTTCTCTGCTTGCTTTTTAGTCGAGCGGTCTCGATTAGAAGTTGCTTACTTGTTTTGAATAGAATTTGATGATTTAGCTTCTTGACTAGTTTTTGTTCTTCTCTGGTTTCATTTTTTCTTCAATTAATTATTTACGCTAATGATTGACGTATTCTTCTGCTTGGTTAGGCTCCGCCGTAAACTTCAATGGCAGAAATGTTTGTTGGCTTATTTCTTTTGATGTGCCCAAGTTTAGCAACTGTTTTGTGCCGAGGCTTAGTGCCCATTTAATCCTGCGGATGATTTTACTGCATATTCCCGCAGAGCTTGTATGCCGGGCTACCTGCAACTTGGTGGCATGTGCCGCCGGCTGAGATGCGCGTATGTGGCATAAACATTTAAGAGACGGCCGCATAACTTCGCTTGACTTGCCTCGCTCATTATTTGCGCCCCCCCCAAATGGCCAACTGGCTGGCCAACGGCTATGTGTGCAGTCCGGTCTATTAAGGAGCACTTACCCAAAGATTTCGCGAGCCTGTCCATTGATGCGCAGTGTATGTAGACAGCCGGTGAAGCCGGTGCCGCTTTGAGCTGGCGGCAGTTCGATAATGAGGCCAATTGGCGCCTGGGGTGCGCCGCCCAAATGCAGCCAAGTGTTCAATATGACCTCGGGCGTGTGCAGTCGCGGCGGCAGCAGTTTCAGCCATGTCGGCTGATCCCCGGACATGGCCAACGTGTCGTTGACGAGCAGCGAGGCATTGCAGTGCGTGTAATTGCGGCTGAAGTCCAATCTGAAAGCAGACAGAAGCGTTTTCGGTTGAGCGGGAGCAGCGATAAAAGTTTCACCGCCCACAGCGAGCCCAGCCCCATGTCCCATGTCCCATGTCCTTTGGCTCGGGGGCAGCTCCACCTCGCCTGGCTGTGTAGTGCACATATAAAATATTTAATATGCCGCACACTGCGGGCAACTTTTTCGTTGCGTAGGGTATTCAGCAACAACAACAACAACAACAGCAAATATATTTATATGTATAAAATAAAATGAGAAAAGAAAAAGTTATTTTCAGCATGCCGAAGCGTGCAAATATTTATGACGCCCGCACAAAGATGCCTCATAAAACCCACCACCCCCCACCCAGCCCCAATGGACAGCATTTTTTCTCTCAACTGACCTTTTATGGCACACGCTACCCCCCCTTTAAATATAACCCCATGACCATGGGGCACCGTGGCGGGCAAACAGTTTTAAATGAGCAAAAAGAAAAATCTACAAACTTAATATAATTTCAATGCATAATTTTATTACTAAACTCTATATATGTATATGCCCAATATTAACTAAATAATATTAATTATTCAAGGAATTTTCATAGAGTTTGTGTCACTGTGCAACCCGTTGCTGCCAATAGGCTGTATTGTCAATCGACTGTCAAATTTTTGGCGCGCCTGTTGGGCATTCAGAAATAAAGGCTCCGGTTCGGCATGTTTTTTTTTTTTCTTTTGACCCTACCCCATCAAGAGATTCCTTTCGGCCCTTTGTTGTTGTTGTGGAATTTTGTTTTTATTGTTTTGTAACGGTAAATGTCACCTGGCGTTATTTGAATGCTTTTTGTTTAACGCTCTTTGGCCAGAAAATGTTTCTGATTTTGTTTTGTTTGTTACGTGTTTTTTTTTTTTTTTTCGTTTTTCGTTTCTTGTTTTTGTTTCATTTTATATTCGATCTGGGATTCATATCTCAGTGCGTTCATTACGTTTGAATGTTGACATTAAATGCGAGAAGGGAGACATCAATGGGACACCAAAATTTTATTGATACAATTTTTTATTTACATATATTTTGACTCAATTTGTACTTAAAGAGAGAGCGAAAGAGAGAGAGAGAGGGTGAGAGAGAGAGAGAGAGAGAGCGAAAGAGAGAGAGGGTGAAGGAGGCAGAGGGGTACATTGCATGCAGTTTTTACTATAAATTGAATTTGCTGGATATGTAATGGAAAATATTTAATGATTCTTTTAAATTATTCTTTTTATCAGTACAAATTTTAAGTTAATAAAAAATGCATTAATAAAATTGTGAAATACAAAATTATAAACATTTTTGTAAAGACAACTTTTTAATATATATTGTTTTAATATTTATATTTTTTATTTTTTTTTTTATATATTTTTTTTTATTGATCAGCAAAAAAATAATAAACTAAAAAAGAACGAAATAAATTAAAGTATAATATATGTATGTGTAAAAAAATATTATTAATGTTATATATTTATTTTTTTAAGATTTTTATAATGCCTAAAAAAATATATTAAAAGGAGAATAAAATAATAAATACAAAAATATTTGTCGTACATATGAAATTAAAATAAAATATAAATATAATTAAATTTAAATTTTAAAATATATAATTATAATTAAAATATATACTTATACAAATAAACATAAATATGAAACCATTATTAAAATATAAAATTAAATAATAAGCCTACTATTTATGTAATTCAGATATGGAATATCCTTAAAGTAATTCAATCAATAAGCTAATCAGCTTATTGTAAATTATTTTGTTAGCATTTAAGAATCGATAAACATAAAAACGCTTCAAAAGGCATAATCAAACATTTAAAATACGTTAACAGCCGCTGCTGGCCTTGTTAAGCGTATAATTTGCTAATGCTTTTTCATAAACACAAATTTCACAGCAATTCAATTTTCAAGCACTTGAAATTGGCTTTTAGCAAATAATGAATCAACTCGAGTCAAGGACAACCAATTTTAGTGATTTTCCTATAAATATAATATATATCGAGCAATTAGCTGCGATTGATTAAGCAGCAAAAAGTTTTATTTGATTTTAGCTTTTTTTCCTACTCCAATTTAAGTTGGCGGCAAAGTTGCGGCCTTTAATGCACTTAATTTTGTTGGGGCAAAAAAAAAAACTCGGAAGTGCAGAACGGCCTAAGCTTTGGCTGAGATTAAGCGAAAGCTTCATAATTGTGCGGTAATTGTTATGGCTTTCTAATTACACGGACTTCTTGCGAAATCCGTAAGTAAAATGTCAATTGCGTGGAGCATTAGGCTCATTAGGCGCGATTTGGTTCAATGAAAATTTTAGCGAAAGCCAACAATGAGGGAAAAGTTCAAGCAGCACTTTCGCCGCAGGACAATCATAATTGTGTCTCTCTGTGTGTGTGTGTCACGAACTAGTTCATTTGGAAGGTCTATGTTCATTGCCATTGTCGCGTCGACTGGGAGACGCTAAATCGCTTCTGGGCAAATGAACTGGGAGCAGGAGCAGGAGTCGGACTCGGAGTCGGAGGCGTTGTAGTCGAGGCATGAACATGAAGTGTCCTGGTGGCATGGCCATTAAGCACGCAAGTCAAATAAAAATAGGCAACAAACATAAATTTGTTGCTCGTAAATCCAGTGGCGGACCCAGTTTTCTACCACATGAGTATGCCCCGAGCTGGGACCAAGTGCTAAAAAGTAAATTTGTGGTCGATTCGATAGTCATAAAAACAAGAAAGAGATATCAGATGCCCATTACTATAGCCATCTACAATCTAAGCAATGAGGTATTTATAATAGGCCAATCCAGACTGCTGCTGTGTGTGTGATGATTTTTTATAGACTTCAGCCAAAGGAGTATATTAGTTTGTATTTATGTCTGATTTATGGAGTAGAAGAGCCGTTTGAATTTTATTTGCTTCGGATTTAACTCGAGCTCTTCCAACAAAAAAATTCCCTCTAATCTTCATTGGAAATGCTGAGCGTGTATTGCGCAGTCAGCTACGCCTGACTACATTCATCTTATTTGCTTTCTCTTTCACTTTCTCACGTCGCAGCCAGCCGAGCGACCTATTTGCCTGATATATTTATTCCTTAATGTGCTGTTTATGCCACTCGTCGTTGCGGCGTTGTGGGAATTCGTTGTTGCTTGTTGATTTTGTAAAATGATTACTTGGTCATTTTCCATATGGCTGACCCCATCGAACTGGCCCCGGCTCGTCCCGCTCGTCCTAAGTAATTGCACTCGACTGAATTGTAAATTTGCGAATTGCCAGTTAAATGTAAATGATCACATGTTCTGAGAGCACTCGAATTGAATTCGATGCATATAAATTTCCGTTCGGTTTCTGCGGCCAGCATAAGTAGTACAACAATAAATTGGCTAAAAGGGCTTACAGTTAAGCAATTGCTGCCATATTATATTATATTATTGGCGGTTTTGGCTGAATGATGATGATGATTATGAATGCGAAAATTATTTAAGTAATTTGAATTATTATTGAAATGAAATGTTGAAGAGCCTTCAAATTTTGTAACTATATGGGAATATTTATGTATATAATAAATAAAATAATAAATATATATAAAATTATATATTATATTATATATATAGTAGAATCCCGATAATTCGAAATGGTGAAGGGATCAGATTTTTTTTTTTCGAATTACATAGAAATTCAAGTTATCGAGAATTATTGAGAATTTCTTTCGAGTTGATAGAAATTTTTTTTTTGTCGATTTATCGCAATTTTTTCGAGATTTAACTGTAGTTAATCACAGCGATTCATCAAGCAAAATGTTGCTGATCTTTATTGTGGGATAGATATAATTTAACCATGTCTATAAGAAACGTTTGTATGATATGATATGATATCTGAATAATCTTTACGGAAAGTCAAGTGGATAAGATTTTTAGATTTTATTAAACTATAGGAACTGATTATTATTCTAATATATTCCGCTCAATAGGCAGATAGATAGATGCTTATGAAAACTAATATACTCTCTCTTACAATTTGGCAAACTTTTTCTGCCCTTTGCTAATTTTATGTTTTGAAGAGATTTCTGTGCAATCTATTAGCACACATGAAATGAAATGCTCTTTTTGTGGATCTCATTGCGCTAAGTGGACTTGTGCTTAACATATTTGTGCAGCTTATTTCTGGTTTAGCCGCAGCATAAATTATCTGAAGAGGTTTTTGGGTGGGGGGCCATTCTAAGTTCGCTGGCATTGCCTTTGTTATCGCAATTGTCATTTGCTCCATTACATTTCGCATTTGAAAGTGCTGCGCAGAGTTACGGGAACTGTTAGTTAAACGGTCATTACGCAGAGCTGCGCTTTACTTTCCCTTTGGCGCTTAAGTTACGCAGCTCCCCAGCCTCTGTCTCTGGGGTTCACTGCAGCCATTCATCTTCCGCTTCCGTTTTGCGAGCGGGCGCAGAAAATGCGACAAATTAAATTTGCAGGCCAAAACCAACTACGCCAGCTAATTACGTATGAATGCGAAGCCAAGGATCGTCGGCACGGAGCAGGAGTTGTATTTCGGATATTGCAGAAAAAAATACGGACAAAAAAAAAAGGAGGAGAAAAATATTACGAAGCGGCACTACTTCAAGTTGTTCTACGCCGTATTTGAAGCATTATAATTTGTGACGCCCAAACGGCATAGAAATCGACAGCAGGCAACCTTAATGGCCTTCACTCCATGGCGGCATCCTGCTGCGTTTCCTGCGGCACTTGACAGTGACCCACATGCTGAACCCCAGCAGCACTTGCCCCTGGACACTCGACACTCGACACTCGTGTCAGGCGCAATTTAAAAAGTTAATTAACGTGCCGACCTCCCTTCTATCAAAGTTGCCAGCCCGCCCGACCCTTGATCCATTGGTTGGGCTGGGGCCCAGTTCGCTGTGAACCACATAATTGCATTCCGTGGCCGGGCATTTCACTTACTCAGCTCGAATGGTAATTTCGTGGCCGGTGTTCACAGGCGTTTCCAGTTCGCTCAGCAGCATCGTTTGCAATCCGCACGAGAACTGGAACTGCATGAGGCCCTTTTGCAGGAACAGGGCCATGTAGTGGCCGCCCTTGGTGCCCTGAGCGGCGGCCAGCATGATCAGTCCATTGGTGGCCCGTGTGCGCACCTTCAGCTGTATGTGCATGGGCAGCACGGCGTCCAGTGCCTCGTGCTGCGGTATATCCTTGTAGATGCGATGCGACACATACGAATCGCCGGAGAAGGCGGCATTCCGTATGACAATTGGCTGCTCGCAAAGCGGCCCCTGGCGGTCAAAGCGGCAAACGCACTAAAAGAGAGAGGGAGATGGAATGAGAAATTAGATTAAAATTTATTTATTATTTTTTATATTTTTATAGATATTTTATATTTATATTTTTATAGATATTTATATTTATATTTTTATAGATAAATAGATGAGGGGCATAAAATATTTTTAAATATTTTTTTTTTTACTCATTAAACATAATTTTTATTTATTTTTTTTTTTTGTATATTAAATTGAAAAATATTTGTATTTATTTTTAAATATTAAAAAAAAATATTATAATATAAATGAATTAATATCATTAATTAAAAAAAAATAAAAATGATTAATATCATTAATTAAAAAAATAAATTTTTTGCAAACCTTTCAAATAATTAATATCATTAATTAAAAAAATAAATTGTTGTCAAACCTTTCAAGAAAATATTTGTAAATTAAAAAAGCAATAGCTAAATTTATTTTTTTTTTTTTTTTGTTTTCATTATCTTTTAGATAATGTTTACTAGTCTAACAAATAACTAGTCTAAAAAAACTATCATTCCCATTACTTAATAACAATAAAAGAAGTATCGATTTCTATTCATATCATAATCGCCATCAAGATAATATTATTATTATTATTATATCGCTTCCGTTTAAGTGCTCAAAACTTAAAACTATCAATTCAAGTGCAGAGTCTTAAGTCTGAGCCAAGTTGGGAACTTTTCAAAATTGTTATAAAACTGTGTCGAAGAGGCACACGAGAGCATGAGGGAATACTTGGAAGCACATACACCAAAAGAGAAGAGAGAAAAACTGAAACATTTTTCATATTTTGCGAAACATATGACCAAGTTCCATTAGGTGCTTGGCCTGTTGGCAACCATCGCTCATGTTTCATTGAAGGTCCTTATGGCTGTTGCCAGTTAATAGTTTGCCCTTTCACCCGGCTCGCAGTCTTCAGTTGCTTTGCACTTCATTTGTTCAATTTGAAGGGGTTGGCTCTGGAGCGCCTTCTCTCCGTTTCTCTCTCTCTCTCTCAGTCTGGGTAGTTGAAGTAGAAGTTACATGAAAAGTTTTGGGTGCTATTGCTGGCTCATTGTTGCAGTTCAGTTGCATTTTAAGTGTCCCTTTGGTGGGGCATAAATTATTAAAACCAGGACAATGACGCAGCAGGACAATACTTCGGCTGCAGCCGGCCAGCGAGAGAGTAAGAGAGAGAGAGAGAGAGAGAGAGAGCGAGAGAGAGAGCGAGCGAGCGAGCGAGCCAAAAAGTTAATTCATATTGCTTTTCAATTTATTGGCATTTTTGTTGCCGTTGGCCCGGCTACGGCTTATTGAAACTGGAGTCGTGTAGGACTCGTGTTGGCTCCTAAACTTTGTTTGCCGCACTTTCAAGAAATAAATTAAAATTACTGCAATTTGCTGTGACCTCCATGTTTGAAATATCTTGTTTTTTTTTTTTTTTTTTTGATATATGTATTTACAACGATTCTCATGGGATTTTCTTATTGTTATATTATCTATATGTCAATATGTCTATATGTCAATATGTCTATATGTCTATATGT
>JAWNOM010000250.1:0-92603 GCA_035045965.1 Drosophila aldrichi | reverse complement strand
CCTAATTAATGAATAAAACTGTGTAAGACATAAATATAATCTATATATGTATATCTGATATACGTTCCACAATCAAGAAAATGACTTGAATTTTAAAAGTAACCATCATATGTCACATAGCCAAACTTTGCTGTAAAAAAAAAAAAAAAAACTCAAGTTCCACATGGAATACACATAGATTCCACATACGTTCCACAAGTAACGTAACATATTTTTCATATTCAATTCCCATAAGGATGAGACTAGTCTTAGTTTCACTTGGCATCCACATATGTTCCACAAGTGAAATAATACGATTGCAAAATAATTTTGCTATGGAGTACAACCATATAATACATGAGCACAGAAGCTGTGCATCCATATGGATTCCACATACGTTCCACAAAAGTTATTACCAAAAAAGTTCAGCAAAAATATTCATAAAAATAATTGTAAGCAAAAAGCATAAAAAATTAATTATAAAGAAAAAAAAGTATAAAATATTTAAACTTTACCAAATAATCATAATTCAAATATAGAAAGTATAACGTACATATACCATATTCGTTTCATTGAAACAGAATACGCATACGTTCCACAAATCATCAAGTCAAAGTTGTCGTAATATATTATATCGTTTATTGCATAATGCAATCCATAACACGCATTCCATATAGAATCCACATACTAACTATTTATAATTATTTCTTAAGTTCTTAATTTATCTTAATATATGTACAATTTAAAATTTATGTAAATTCTATAAATATAAACTTTTGCTCTGGCTATTCCCACGTTCGCCACATCTGTTGCACTTACTACATTCCGCTTTTCACGTCTGGCCCACATTTGAAGAGCTTCGCACACTTTTCTTGGCTGTCGTAATAGATATAACAAACGCACCCGCATTCACTGCATATGATCCACATGCCATTAATCAGGCAAGGGGCGGCCCAAACAAAAGTATAACTCATCAACGCACAAATTACAAAGACAAACGATGACTGACAATATGGCTAGAGTGAGCCAAGAGCGAAAGCTGCGACATCAACAACACCAGCACCACCAGCAGCAACATCAGCAGCATCACCAGCACCACTTACTACCCACAATCCACATACACACTATACAGTGGGGCAGAGTTTTTGTTAATTAAACAAATGCCGCAGTGACATGTGCACATCAGGATGATGACTGGCGTTTGGCGTATGCTGAACGCAGCGTAGCGCAGTTTGCGGTTATCCGACTGCAGGGCCAAAATTGTCAACAGAGAGAGAGAGAGAGAGAGAGAGAGTGAGAGAGAGGAGGAGGGGGGGAGCGGTGAGCGCTTGATAAAAGCGCGCACATATACAGCTGCATAGCTGGCGTCGGCGCCGTTCAGTGAAAATGGCTCCGCATGCAATTTAATTTATTTCAATTGCAGCAGAAATTATTACGACAGCCAGCGAAAGAGAGAGAGGGAGCGAGAGTGAGAGAGAGAGAGAGGGTCGACAAGATGACGTTGGAGAGCAATTTGCTCATATTTCGTATTTTCGTATTTTGGTATTTTGTATTTCTTTGTTTGCTTTTGGTTGTTGTCTTTGCCTTTGCCCCACTACAAATTGTTCATAAACAAATTCAGGCGCGAAGAAAGCAAAAGCAGTAAGCGTCAATTTCAATTAAACAGACAACATCATCATGAGCACAATCATGATGACGGTGATGACAGGGCTGATGATGGTGCACCCTGGAGGCCTTTAGCCGCGTCGTGTGTGTCTTGCCACACAGCAGCAGCAGCAGCAGCAGCCACCAAGGGAGGCTTAACTCTGCACTGGCTGCCCACTCATGGCATAGTTAACACTGGCTTCATCAGCATCTCCCGGTCCCACTCTCGTGGCCGAAAATCATCAGCGGAAAATGTTGCAAAGCTCGCACTGTTCACTGTTCACTCACTTGGGAGCAGGGCAACTAATAGAGCGCGCGATTGATTAACACGGTTCGAGTATTTAAATACTCTTATGATTAACGTGATTAAATGCTTTTGGTATCGATACTTGATGGAATATTACACATACATATATCGATATCTGTCTGGCATGGAAATGGTAGATGCATAGGGAAATAACCTAAACTAATCAAGAGTCAGTTCTTAATGGACAGCAATTTTAATTTTCTTAATTTTCTTTAATTTCTTGACCACTGTGCATGTTGGAAAATTAACTGAAAATAAGTAAAAGCTCTGTGTAATATTTAAATTAATCTGGATTATTTACTCTTCATAAATTGCTTCACATATTCTTCTTATTTCTTCCTACATTTTAACCACTGTGCGCTGCCTTTGTTAGCTCAGTGCTAATAGTTACCTATATGATAATAATTATACTTAATGAACTCCAACTAAATATTACCTTTCACATTGAACTTTCGATCTACGTTGAACTTTTCAATCTACATTTTTACTCAAATTTTAACCACTGTGCAATCCATTAGACAGCTAAGGGCTATGCTACTTTTGATACATACATATATCATAAGTTTAATACAAAACTTATGAGCTCATTTACATACATATTATAATGATTAGCACCAACATTTTCATCACTTTGCAACCACTGTGCGCTGCCTTAAGTAGCTTAGTATTGAGACGCAACGACAGACGTTGCACTGCGTCATTTCTTGACTAATCCAAGTGTCTAATCTAAGCTGAGAGTCTAATCTTCCCTTTGAGTCCACTTCTCAATTACTCTTTAACCACTGTGCACTTACTTAGCCAGCCCAGGGCAATAATACTTTCAATATAGCTCTACATAATTAGCCAAATGCTAACTACACTTCCAGCACTTTGAGTCACATTTCGTTGCACTGTTTGGCTAGAAGCTTTGTCTCACTCTATCTCTCTCTCTCTCTCTTTCTCTCTATCTCTCTCTTTCTCTCTCTCTCTCTCTCTCTCTTCTCTCTCTCTCTCTCTCTCTCTCTCTCTCTCTCTTGACTCTCGCCACATACATACATATTTATTTAATGTGGCTATAACAAAGTGCACTTGGCCCAAACGGTTGCTGACTTCTGCAATGCCATTCGCCATGGGTGGCAAACAGATTCAGTTGCATTTTAAGCGTTTAAGCATTGTGTTGCATGTTGCATTTTATTGTTGTTGTTGTTGTTGTTGTTGTTGTTGTTGTTGTTGTTGCTGTTGTTGTTGTTTGTTTGTTTGGTTGCACAGCGGCGCAGAGTTTCAAGTGTAAATTAATTTATGAGGCACGCGGCGCCGCGCTGTGCGGCTTGGCTTGGGTCAGCGAATTGCGAATGGCCATAACACCCATAGAGCACGCCCCCCCTTTCGTTGCTGCCGCCTTTTTGGCTGACCATTTGAAATGTCAACCAAAGTGTGAAATTTCATATTGAATGATGACGTTGCCGTCGCCGCTGACAAATGGAGCTGACCGTTGCATAATTGAGCAGCACCAGCACCAGCAGCAACGGAGTGACAGAGAGTAAAGTATGCACAACTAACTAGATACTCTATAATAAAATATTTAACTCACTTACCTATCAGAGAGCCGAGGACGTAGAACGCCACGTAGAGCAAATGCAAGCAGGCAAACATTTTGTTGATTTTGTTAATTCTTTCTGAAAGTGTAAAAGATAATTTAAATATAAATAAATGTGAGTGGAAAGTAGGAAAAGGTTTCTATAGGTTATATATTAGAAAACGCATAAATATATATATTTATTATATTTTTATATAATTTAAAACGTATTAAAAATTTTTTGTTTTTTTATTTTTATATAATTTAAAAAACATACTTATAATATTAATATATATTTTATATATTATACCTAAAAATATATATCTAATATTAATATTGATATATTTAAAATTATTGCTAACTCTTCTCCCGCTTGTCCACCTTGAGCGAGCAACAAGCGGTCGAGTGTAGCCCATTGAGAGCGTCCCATATGTTTTAGCGCTATCTTTATTTACCAACACATTCACTTGTTCTATCATTATAATTGTTTTCCCTTTATTACAGGTATTTTTTTTTTTTTTTTCGTCTTCTTCTTCATGTCTTTGTCAGCCACGCCTCCTGGGCGCTGTGGTCTAGACGAGCAGACACCCATATGCAATTTGTCGCTTGTTTGGCACGTCATAATAGAGACATTATGAACCCCCCACGATTTTCTCTAGTATCACTCCACCCCCCTCCCCACGCCATCCTCCTCGTCGAGTTTTTCGGCTTGGCCCGCTCCTTTTCCGGCTATGCCGAAAGCAAGTGTCAGGCGGAAGCGCCACCTGTGCCGCACTGCCAATGTCATCATTCAAATGTCAGTCGCTCTTACAAATTGTTGTTTGACATGACATGCCGCTAATCAAAATACACACACACACACACGCGCACAAATAGAGATAGAAACAAAGCGCCACATATGTCAATCAACACCAGAGAATGGGAAAGAGGTGAAACAGAGGCAGACAAAGAGAGAGAGAGAGAGAGAGAGAGAGAGAGAGAGAGAAGTCACTCACACACCCTTTCTTGTGTGCAATTAAGCGCTGCAAATAGCTCTGCGCCACGCCCACACACTATTGACCAAAAAATGTTCATTAGTTTGTCCATTGTCCAGCATCTGAATCAGAATGAGAATCAAAGTCGAAATCGGAATTGTAATTGAAATCGGCCTCAAATTCAGCCTCAAGCTCAGACCATGCTCTACCATCGACCATTTTTCCCATTTCCCATTTCCCATCTCCCATCTCCCTGCTTCAATAGCCTTTCATTTTGTAAATCTCTCGATGATTGTCATCGTAGGTGTGACTAATTGTTGGTCATTTATCTTCTTTGGCTACGCTTTGCATTCAGCTTGCCTTTGTTGTTATCATGGTCAGTCATGAATAATTTCCGTTACCTCCTCCCACCCTCCCGGTTTTTATTGTGTATCCCCCAACGGAGAGGTCTTTGCACTGTTTGCCTAAATGAGATACATTGGCCTTACGCCACTAATTGATGGCCCGAATTGTGGGCTCTACTAGGCAAAACAAAACCGGATGACACACATCTATATTATCTAAGTAAAGGTAATTTACTATTATTCTAAAAACAGATCAAGTTGATCGAAGCAAAAAGAAAATTAATTGATTGATCGAACTCGTGTAGAGTTCTATGACTAGTATGACATTTAACATCATCTATAGGAAATAAATTTTATATCATTATTATAACTCTAAGAATTCGTCTTGGAATACTTGTTTTATAAATCAAAATGATTCCTAGTTGAATAATTCGGTTTTTAATAATCTTTGAGATTGAGAGTTTCATTTTGATTGACCATACAACTTTGTCTACTACTATAGTGTCTACGGTTTCTATTACTGTGACTACTACTATTTCTACTTTTATTTCTACTACTGTGACTACTACCATTTCTATTATTATTTCTACTACTGTTTCTATTACTGTGACTACTACTATTTCTACTACAGTGACTACTAGCATATCTACAGCTAATTCTACTACTGTGAAAACTACTATTTCTACTACTGTTTCTACTACTATTTCTACTACTATGACTACTACTATTTCTACTACTAATATTCTACTACTTCTATTTGTTTCTAATAATATTTCTACTAGTGATTCTACTTCTAATTCTACTACTAATTCTACTACTATTGCTACTACTGTGACTACTCTACTCCTTTGACTACTGTACTCTACTTCACTTTATTGATTGCAGCTAAATGAACCAGGCATAACAAGGCAATAAATATTATTAGAAAAAATGTAATTGGAATATTATTGTTTTTATGTTATTTTACTCTATTTCAATTTCAATTTCATAGGGAGCAAAAAAAAAATTAAATAGAAAATTCTGAATAGAAACCTACTTTTTAGAATATTTAAAATATTTTTATATATCCATGGCATTTTCTACGATGTGTTTTAATTATTATTTTTTCCTAAAATTCTGTATTTCCATTCAATTATTTTCCCGACATATTTTCAATCATTTCACATATTTTATTAGACCAAAAATTCAAATGTTTTAAAAGTCAAATGGAATTTTTTTTATTTTTATTTATTTTCTCTATTGGCTTTTGTTTTTCCTCTCCTCTTCCTTTTTATTTAATAATGCTTTTTTTTCTTGTTCGAAAAACTTTTCATCAGCACATTTTGCAGACATGTTCCTGATGGTGTGGCATGTGTGGCATGTTCTTTGCTTTGCATTTTGATTGACAACGAATGCTTTTCATTTGGGACCGACAAATATTATACCAATAGAACCGAAAATGAATGCCAAAAATTGTTCGCATGCAATATTTGAGTCTAGATTGTGGGCTCTCGGTTTTCTGACTCTGGGCTAACTAGCCTTAAATGCCCCAATGACTTGCAATACATGTGTAACTGTCGGCGCCTAGCAATGTATCTGTCAGATACAGATACAGTGAAACGCATGTGTGACTGTCTGTGTGAGTATCTGCGTGTGTGTGTGTGTTTGTAGCCAGAGCTAGCAACCCCTGACAAATACTATGGCAACACCTCCAATGACTTTAGTCTGGGGTGGTGTTTTCTTACTTTATTTTCATTTATGTATTTGTATACTTATTGATAAAGTCAAGCGAGCATATTAGTTTGACTGGCTAGCCATACGATTTTTAATATATATATAGAGTTGTGTATAGCCTGCTTTGACTAAATCATAGAATTTTAAACAATTTGCCTTATAACCAATATTAGCTGTTCTATTTGCCTGCTCTATCTATAAAAAAAAATGTTTATATTTTAATTGTTCAACTTTGCAGCTTGCACGAGCATTATGTAGTCGATTGCACTCAGCTGCAACATTCTTATTTGTCTTTAATATATATTTTTTTCCTTTATTTTTATTTATTTTTTTTTTTTTTGTCATTCCCTCTTTGTTTTGTAGGCCGACAGGTGCACACACACGGCGTTTTTTCTGTCTTCTTTTTTTCTGTTTCTTTCCAAACTAATTTCAAAGCAAATGCCATGTTGTTTTTGGTATGAGGGCACTCGCGTGTCTCGGCTGATTTGCATAATTTTATCGTTAAGTGGCGGAAAAATGTAATCGAATGAACAGATAGGCAGCGAGCGAGCTAGGCAACTAGCCAGCTATTTTTACGAGCCCCCCAACTGCAATTAGAACGTAACACAACATTTTGGCAGTATGAAAAAAAAAAAAAAAAACACAGAAGTAAAGGAAAAGGAAAAGTCATTGGCTGTTTAACTTAAATGAAACCAAATGAGCCTCAAAACTGAGCAGACACTTATAATATTTAGTTAAAGATGAGAAGTCCTGTTCCAAGTCTAAGGTAAACGAATATCTTTGACATGCTTAAGCGTGCAATAGTAGATAGCATGAGATAACTATATATTTTTTGCTAACTGTCAAAGCATATATATAAAACATATTTCTTTGCTCAAGATCTTTAAGAATTCGATCAATAATCAGAATAATTTAAGAAATATATAATATAAATATCTTCAACTTTTTTCCATAATATTTTAACCACTTTAAAAATTAAAATTAAAAAAATAAAAATAAAAACTGTTTTTCATATTCCATGACTTTAATATGTAAGCTCGTTATTTAAAATATATTTCAATTCTTTGAATTCTATTTAAAATGTCGTAACGCATACAATGCTCATGTGACACTTTATAGATTTATTTGGTATTTATTTCGAGTTTCTATTGTTCAACCCCCAGTTGGACACCGGTCAGCAGCCCCACAAGTGGCACTTGCTAACCTTTTTTAGCCATTGACCCACCCAGCCATCCAGGCATGCGAATGGGTGGGTGTTGACACTGTGAAACTGTGCTTATGTAACAATGTCAAGATACTTTTACATTTCGGTTCATTGGCTTTTGAGTACTTTGGTTTCTCGAATTTACAACGAAACACAAAATACCATATATGACTGACTGACTGACTGACTAACGTTACTAAGGCCAACCAAGACCCAATTGAAAATTCTGAAGTTATCAATTACAGTTGCCCACCCACACGCTCGCTGCTGATTCGCTCCTGCGGCAAAACAAATGACAATTTTTCTCGTTCTTTATTTTACCATTCAATGACAAAAGTGTATATATATTTATATATATATTTAAGTTTATATATATTCATGTCTTTGATTACAATTTCAATTAGTTTTGGAAACTTTTGCTCTGCAGTAACTTGAGTTTCATTTTAATTCTATTGCGTATAAGAAATAAAGTATTTTTAAATGCGGTCTAGAGCTATGAATAAGTTTTGTGACTCATGAAGAGTTTGCATCAATGTGATTAAATTCCCTCTCTCGCTCTCTTTGCTATAATATAATTATTGTAAAACTGTTCCACATTTAGTTTCATTTGAGTCTTGCAAGATGAAGGTTTTACTCGGCTTGTTCGTGCTCATCACGTTGACAGCTCGCATGGGGACTACCTCTGATAACCACTATATTTACATAGATACTGATCAACTTTTATCGTGCATTCATGAAAAATCGCTTGAGATCTTAAACAAAAAGCGAATCAACTGCGAAATGTGCACGGAATTATCTGAGATAGAAAATAAATATCTCGAAATTGAGTGTAAGGAAATGATATTGCGGAGACTTCGGCCAGATTGTACGAGGAATAAAATGACGGGCAAATGCGAAAGACTTTATGCCATATTAACAGCTGCATTGAATTATGTGGAAAATTAAATGAAGTTGGACTTTTGATAGTGGAACATGCATTGGTTATATAGTATAATAAATATTCATGTCTTTATATGTTTTTAAAAATTTGTTCTATAAGAAATTGAAATTATTCATTTTTAACTGATATTCCTTCAATGCAATTTTTTTCCCATTTCAATTAATTTTAAATTAATGCATTTAAATGCAATACATATTAATGAAATTCGTTTCTATATAATTTGTAAATAAAGTACTGAATGAGAATAAAATGTATGGAATTTCGATGCATATTTAAAGGTGATTGTGTTTCAATGCATTTATAAATAGAATTTAATGATGAGTAAGGTTTTAATAAATTATATATGAAGATAAATTTATATTTAATAGGATTTGGAAGGTATAATGAAACACTTTAATGAGTTTATTGTATGAAATGAAAAGGTGACAGAAGTGAAAAGATCTGCATTTTGAATTCGTAATAAAAAAAAAACCAAAATAAAAAAAATTAAAAAAAAATTTTAAAAAAAGTAAAATAAAAAATATAAAATTAAAAAAATAAAATAAAAATAAAAAAAAATTAAATTAATAAAAAAATTAAATTTAAAAAAAAATAAAAAATTTTTTAAATATATATAAATATTAACAAACATAAAAATGATGTTTTTATTGCAAAATTTTTGCTGTCCAGCAGCTATATTTTTATATAAACAAACAAATTAAACTTGTCTAATTTATTTCAATATTTTTTGTTACAAACTTTGGAAATACACTCTCCAGGGTCTCCAAAATGAAAACTATCCAACATTCAGTGGTACATTTCTAATCTACTCACATCCAATTCACAGTTTCATTTGACGCATTGCTCATAAAGTATTTATCTCGCTCAATTATGCTCCCGCTCTCTGCCCTTTGTTTATAATATTTTAAAAACCAACCACAAAATAAACATAGTTAATAAACTCCAGCGGCTAATTAAAAGCAATTAATAAATCAAGCGTACAATAAAAGCGGCTGAGAGTATTTTCTTTTAATTAAAGACAAGCGAAAGCAGAAGAAGAAGCAAAAAAAAAATTACAATCAATAAGTTTTGACTTACATCTGGGCGTGGGAGATTGCAAACGTTGCCAAATCGATTACAAAACTGCTCAAAGATAAACAATAAGTAGAAGAAGAAGCAGCAAGAAATGCACAACAAATGGGCCATAAAAAAAAGGCAAGAAGAAAATAAAAATATAAATGGAAATGGAAATCGAAATCGAAAGGCCATAGGCAAAGGGAGCAACAAAAATTCTCAGCTAATAAACTAACAAGAGAAAATTTATAAACAAAATTGTGGAAATTATAGAGACGCAGTAAATATATATGTATATATGTGTGTGTGTGCACGATTTGATACCCTATAATTTGTTTATTTTGTGCTAAATGCACAGCAAGCAGCAGCAGCAGCAGAAGTGCCATAAAAAATCAAACAGCAGCGCGCGCGTTGGGCAAGCATGACTGAATGCGGGATGGGGTGGGCGTGGGGGCGTGACCGAGTGAGTGTTAGGGCGGGTTGTGTAGTTTCAATAATATTGAATGCGTGGATATTTATGCAAACGTCAATGCAATTGAGTTTTCTTCTTCATTTTTTTTCGAGCTGATATTTTATTACAAATCATCTAGCAGCGGCGGGCAACGTGACGTATGAGTGATGAAGCACTATATAAACACCAGCACAGGCATGCATGTGCATGTGCATGTGTGCGTGCAGTCATTGCATATGATTAGTTGCTGTAACGCCACTTGCTGGATTCAAAATTAGGTTGCAGTTGGCGCTGGCGCCAATTGAAAAGCTCCAAAGCGTTAACAAATCAAACTAGCTAGCTACCCCGCCCCCCTCTCTCTAGACTTGTTTATAATGCGCACTGATAGCCACTTGAGGCTGCTGTAGGCCACACTAACCAACCGACTGTCTGACTGACTGACTGACTGATTGACTGATTGACTGACTGCCTGCACACATTTTGCATATATTGATTTGGTTTTCTTCTCTCCTCCGTCATTTATTTATTTGATTGATTTGATGGCTCTACTATCACATTTCATATCATATATGTATGTATGGTATGTCTGTATATAATTTTGTAAATTATTTGCCCTCTTTCGAATTGCCGCTAATTTGTCTGTCAATCAAATGGAAATGTTGCAGTTTTTCTTTTGCCTTTTCACTCGCGTTTTTTCTGCTTTCTTTCTTTCTCTCTTTTTATTCGCATGTCATTTTCGTTGTCCCCATTTCATGCTGCATTTGTTTATAGCCGTATTTATGCTACGGCTGCTTTTTTCTTCTTCTTCTTCTTCTTTGTTTATCTATCATTGCTATAAATACTGTTATATTTATTTGGCATGTGTCGAAACTGATTGAAGACATTAAAAAAAAATAAATAAAAAAAAATAAATAAATAAAAATGTATGCAAGTTTTGTAATTATTTTTAGAATACTTTATAGCTTACGACTTGAAACTAATATTGATGAAATTTTCGATTGAGGACCAAAAAGAAATCTTAACTCTTTTATATGTATTCCGTTTTCATTTATTGTTTCAAATTAACAGAAGGCGAGGAACTCAAAATCACATCTTAGCTCTATGCTTCACTCTTACTCTCTGCTCTCTAGCTCCTCCTCCTCTTCAGCTTTCTTCACTTCGTGCAGTTCCGGGTATCTGCTAGTCGTGCACTCTTTACCAAAACGCTCTTACTATTTTTTTTTAATATTTTTTTTCTCATTTGTGAACATAGTTTTACAGCTCGAGCAAGCTCTTGGTCGTAACTACATTAAATATTCTGCGTGCGTGTGTGTGTGTGTGTGTAGAGGACTAGTTCAACTTAATTGCCTGCACGATATTTGTCTTTCATTTTATGATTTTGCAGCATGCGAATATTTTTAATGAATTGCCAGAGTCCGAGTTAGTAGACTTGGCCCTAGACAATTGGCCCATATGCAAAAATGGTAATAAAACGAAAAAGAGTAGAGGACGATGAAATGTTGCTCCGATTTGGCCCGCACAGGCAAAAAGTCGAACATTATTTATGCATGACAATTCCAGAGATGACTCTCTGCTCGCTGCTCTCTGCTCGCTGCTCTCTAGCAGGTAACAGCTATCAATAATGCAGCCCGAACTTTCAGCAAAATGTGAAATGAAATTGAAAATAATTTTGTGGCCAACAGGAAATGCAGCAATGCATAAGGCAATGCGACTAAATGAGACTCAATGCAATTCATTGAATTCATCTTAATTAAAAAGCAAGACTCGACGACAAAGCATTCACAGAGCTCAAAGTGAGGAAAGGATTTTGCTTTCCTTTTCTGCCAATATTTTGTAGAATACTGAACACTTTCTTGAAAGAATTTGGCTAGTTTGGCTAAAATTTGGAATGTGGCTAAATAAAATGGTTAATAGCTTCTATTTCTTCTCTTTAATGAGGAATCTGATTGTTGATTCTTTTGAATTATTTTTCACTAATTTTCCACTTTTAAAGCCCAGCTAAAGTCTGTCTGAATCGTTTGAATTGTATTTTAAATTAAATATTTATTTAACAATATTATATGAAAATTTGTATTATTAAATATTTGATTTATTTATTTAAGTGCACTTGATTTTTAATAAAGTATACAAAATTAACAAAAAAAAAATCTTTTTGCCTTGGCCATTTATATAGCTTTTTATAGCTAGAATCAATACATTTTTCTCAACTTCACAAGCTCGTTAAAGCTTGAACCGGCTTTACATTCTGCTCTGGGATAAATTTTTCACTGAATCAATCCAAGTACATTTTCGTAACCTCTATGAGAAGGAGACCTTAGATCACTGCTGAAACTCTTATTTGAATTGCCGAAGCTTTTGCGCAAAACTTAATCGAAAGCTCTGCGGCTGGTGTCATTTCAGCATAGCAGAAATATTCATTCTCTACATTATTTATGCCAAGAGCTAAAGAAATTGCGCAGTGAGCAAAGCAATGTGCTTTTAGTATTTAAGAACCCTTACAAAGTGTTTCGATTTATAACATTGCAAGCTTATTAGAACCTCAAAAAGTTGGTTATCATTTCAGTCTTTAAGTTGAAAGCTCTACCAGGGCCTGTCAGCCCGTCTCATTGCCCAGTACGACCGATATGTCCATCAGCGCATAGGGCGCAAAGGGTAAAGACAACGCTTCGACTGTGTAAATGAGTTAACCGCAAAATGTCAATGTTCAACTAGCGCTCCACTAGACAAGCAGAGCAGCGGCTCCCTTCCAACTGCTTGGCAGTTACCGCCTAAAAGCCACAAACACGCACAGCCAATAGAGCGAGAGAGAGAGAGAGAGAGAGAGAGAGAGATAGAGTGGGGAAGTGGCAGCATGTGTGGGAGTGCAAATAAAATCAATCAATTTGTAGGGCAAGTACAACAAACAGAGCAGCGTCTAAGTGCACAGCGACACTGAAATCTATTTAACAGAGTGTTGAGAAAAGTTCAAAAAGGGATGGAGTAACACACACAGAGAAAGTGAGAAACAGAGAGAGAGAGAGAGAGGGGAGAATATAGGACAAGTAATAGCAGTGGAGAGTGAGGGAAAGAGATAACAAACTTTAATAAGTTATAGACGGTTAGAGTTTGGAATTAGGGGACACACTTAAGGCATGTGTGTATGTGTGTGTGTGTGTGTGAGTGAGTGTAATTAAACACAACTTACCCCAACAATAACAAGAACAGGAACAACAACAACAAGACGAACTGCAGGCGTCGCACGAAACGCGCAGCCTCAAGTGTCGATTGATTTAGCAGCCGAGTTTTGGGAATTCAATTTCTTTTTGGGCATTTCGTCCAGTGATATAGAGTAAATATATATATGGGCAGCATTTCGAGTAGAAATTGTGAAAACCGCAGTATTCATTTCCAACATAAAATCAATCAACACGCGCGCTTAATAGCTGCAGAGCGGTCGGCGCATCAAATGTATCTGCCAGATACATTTTCGAGTGTATCTGTATCCCTCCTCTCCCTCCCTCTCGCACGCTGCCTCACTTAATATTGAGCGATTGCCAAAGACAAATTGCCTTTGTCTCTAATTTTAAAGACAGCGCTCGTCGCCTTTTCATTAATTTGTCTCAGCCGTGGGAGTCGAACAGTTTCACACGCTTTTTTTATTTTTGTGGCCTTTTCTTTTGAGGGCCAATTGATTGGCGCACGTTTTGCGCGTGTCTTGATGCGCCGCATAGAGAAGTAAAAAGTTTTGCTTCGTGTGTTTTTATGGCCAAAAGCGGAGCAGCGCAAGCTGAGGGCAGACAGAGATTTTATATGCATTCTGGAGGAGATCTCTGAGTAGATCATAAAGTGTGCATATTTATGATTTATGATAAGGTTTCTGGCATACGTGGAGACAATAGGCGATGAATATTATATGCATGTATGTATATGGGTTTTAGCTGTTGAATATTATAGATGGGTTAGGAATATGTTATAGGCTCAGGTTAAAGGGGGATCTTCTTCTTAGGGCTAAGCTATGAGAACTAAACTAATAATCAAGTCTTTGTTTTTATAGATTACATGTAATTATAGCCTTATACAGTAGAGCCCGGTTATAACGACTCCCCTTATAATGTCCGTATAGTTATTGGGATGAAAATTCTGGCCCCCAGTCGAACTTTCCTGAGCAAACTTATACGGTTATAGCGTCCACCACCCCTTGAGTGTCGTTATTAACGGATTATACTGTATATGTACATAGGTAATATTATATAAGCGTAACTAAAAACTTCGATTAACTAGTTTCTGTAACTCTTTACATAATTCACCTAACATATACAAGACAACCTTTACAATAAAAGGCAAAGTAGTCATTAAGAAAATTAATTATATGTTATAATAATATAATTAATTTTTTAATGACTACTTATGTATATTATTTATCAAGCACAATCCCCCTACTAAAAAGAAAAAAGTTTAACTGTTTAAAATACTTTCTACTTTTGCCTATTTACATATGTATATAATATAACTATTCTTTATTTTGCAGTATCAACCCAAGTATGTCCGATTTCATCTCTCTGAAACTTCAACTACCAATGCTTAAAATGCATTTCTCAATGCATATCACGCCCATAGACAATGTACAAACAAACCCAATAAACCAATTACACTTTAGGGAATCAGCATAAATATAATCTAAAATATAATAATATATCCAAGGATTTCAAGCTTCGTCTTTGTGCTGCTCTTTACCATTTTCTCGCTGTTTTTTAAGCACTTTGAAATATTTCAATGTTTTCTTTTTTGCCCTCTCATCTGTGTTTCAATTTTTATTGAGCCTCAGTTGTGCTTGTTCTTGTTCTTATTCTGGTTGTTGTTGTTGCCTCAACAGCACTTTGTGGGTGCTTAAACCAGCTGACAGGCCCCACTGACAGATTGATGAATGTTGATGCTGCCTGCCTTTTCGCGTTGCCCCTGTTATTTCAGCCCTCTCACAAAATACAAATATAAATATATATACATATATATATATATATTTGTATTTTTGCTTTTATTTTCTTTTTAACAGCATTTTCACTTTCGATTTTTAAATGAAAATATTTTGGAAATGCGCTATTTTCATTTTGGTGCCGGCACGATTTATGGCAACAGTCGAGCAGCAGTAGAGAACTTTTTCTGGCCAGGAGACGTGCCTCTTGGCCCCTTGTTGGCATCTAATGGCATCTGGGCGATCGCTGAAACGTTGACAATTGGAATCAAATTGGATAAAACTGCGAGATCTCATCACACACACACACACACACACACACATGTGTGCATCCAATTAGTGTTGTGCTTGTGTTTCCCCCCAAAGGGGCGCCCATATCCACATCTATATAAGTCAAGGGCTTTGTCTTCTGCGCTACCGCAGAGCATTAAGATTATGCGAGTGGGAGAGAAGGTCAAGCTCATCTGGTAAACATGTTGTAGGCAATGGAGCATTAAGCCAGAACTTTAAGTTGATTAGGAATTATGAAAATTGACTGAAATGCGACATTTATATAGGGTATTGGAGAACAACAAAATCAGATTAATATGTCTAAGGTCTTGGAGAACTATAAAATCAGAGAGTTAGAGATAGCAGAGCTTAATTATAATAAGTTAATAAACATTTAGGAAATGTTAGGATTTAAACAAATATTTTGAGACTGCATTGATCTTAAAATTTCAAAAATAATTGATTTAAAAAAAAATAAATAAATAAATAAATAAAATATAGAAAATAAATTTTAATTTTGTAATAAACTAGTTTCCGGGACTAGTTTTGGATGAAAAAAAGATTATAATAAAAATAAAAAAATAAAAAGAAATAAAAATAAAAAAAAATTTTTTTAATTAAAAAATAAATAAAAATAAATAAAAAAATAATAAAAAAATATGCTGAATTTAATATTATAATTATATATCATTTTAGCTTAGAAAACTCTTTTTTTTTTGTATAAGAAAAGCTGTTTTTTAATTAATGCATATGTGTTCTACATTTTCGATAACATTAAGAAAAACTAAAATATAAAACTTAATTATTTTAAAAATAATATTATTTTATTTTTTATTATTATGATATTATAAGATATTTTCTATATACATATATTCTATGTATACCTTCCATATGTAAATATCTTTATTTTATTTTATATCATTTTATTGGTATATATTGTATTAAGAATGTATATCTTCTATATATAAATATCTTAATATCTTCAGCCAACTTTGACCCTATTTAATAATGGAATATGCTTGCTTTCCACACCGAAATTCGAAATCTAAATAAATAATCAAGTAAAGTTTTAATTAATTGCATATAATTATTAACTAATCTCGAATGCTGAGCCCCGTTTATCTGGCTCTTTTTTCCATGCTCTGGTTCAGCCTTTCGACACCTTTTTGTGTGGGTCTAATTGAAATCTGTGCTTAGCCTCGTTTACCTAATAGAGATCCAAAGATTTTATAACTTGGCAATTAAAATGCAAATCAGCTCAAACTTTTCTTTAATGGCTTGCCTGCTATTCTTCTTCTGCTTCTTCTGTTTCGCCTTCTGGTTCTTCTTTATGTCTCGCTGATACTTTTGATCTAGGCAGAAGGCAGCAGATAAGAAATCAGCGAAAGGGTTTTTAAATTGTTGCTTGGACATTCTTTGTGTTTGGGAACAACCAAAAAAAACAACAACAAAAAATGTGTAAATAATCGAAAGAGAAAAAGTTGTGGAAAACCCTAAAGAAAAGTAAAAAGAAAAACAAATATACAACTGTGGAAAATCTCGCGAAAAATCTCGGAAAAATTGGACGCATTTGCTGACCCAAAAAGACAAATGACCGAAAAACAAAACAATGCAACAACAACAACAAGTAAATGTTTTATTGCGGGGAGTATATACGACTAGCAGATACCCTGTAATGTTTGTCAAAGGAACTCTGACCGTGATTTGTGAGCAGCATCGAGGAGTGAAAGATAAATGACAAATATAGAAAAGGTAGTAAAAAAGCTGAAAGTAGATAGATATCCAGAACAAATATTGAGGAATATGGAGTATGAATCTCTCCCTTTGTCGCGTGTTGCATAGATTTGATCACCCGCATTATACCCTATTTACCCGTTTGCAATGGGTACACGGCATAATAAATAGAGAAGCAAAAGGGACAACAATCGCACTGGGGATACAGGGAAAGCGTTTTTCAAAAGGGGTGTATTAGGAGTTAGCGTGATGGGGTAGGGCATTAGGGGGGGTACATAGGGTAGGCGTGTGTTTATTTTAATGCAAATATTTGTTTATTTTTGAATGGCGAACGCGCCAGTTTTTTTTTTTTTTTCTGGGGCAAAGAATGTAAATTCTATGAAAATCTTTTCATTTAGCAGTTCGTCGAGCACCCACATGTATTACCATTACATACATACATTAATTTTTTTTTATAACAGGTGTATATTTAATTTAGGCCTTTGCGTATTTGTTTTATGCTAATCTAAAGATTTACAGCTGGACACACTTACTTGGCAAATCCTTTTTTTTTATGCGTATTTACTTGGGGTTTATGTTGTTTTTTTTTTTCTCCTTTTTTGCGTGTTGGCAATTCTGCAGAATTTGTTGTTTTTCTTTTTCTCTCTCTCTCTCTCTCTCTCTCTCTCTCTCTCTCTCTCTCTCTCTTTATTTTCTGTTTGGCCTTTGATTGGATCGCAGATTAATGTGCGATTTAAATGCAAATTAATTGTTAGGCACTCACGCACACATGCACAGCACTCACACAGGGGCACACGCGTACGCACATACACTGAGCGGAAGATAGAGTGACAGAGACAGACAGAAGACACAACCGTTGAACGTGCTTGGGTTCCGTTTCTAAGCTCAGTTTATTTATCGGGCAATGCGCTTTGCTCGCTTTTCGTTTTGCTTTGCTTGAGCTTCTTTTCCGATCGGCATCAGCATCTTTGCATGAGGATTCCCGAAATTCAAATCAAACCGTCAAACGGTCGTTCACACGCACAAATGCACACAAACACACGCACACAGTTACGCATACACAGTTATGGCCATCACGATGATACGGGGCCGAAGCAGTTTTGCTAGAGCCGAAACGGTGAATTTGGTTAGCACAGAGCAACTTCGTTTACTACTGATAATGGAGACACAGAGTGCGTTACAGCGTCCGCAACTGACCGTCCGTTTCAATACGCGCGTCGTCAAAGACTGAATCAGACTGAATCATACAAGTATAGAAGCAGACGGCTAGCATACAACCAGCCGAACGAACGACCAACGGTCGTGTTCGTCTGTTCGTAGAACACGCACACGAGCCGTTGACACGAGCCAAGGCGTCGCGCCGCGTCGGGCAGCTGCAACGCACGTCTGTGCTGCAGACGCCAACAACAATTCAGGCAAAAGAGCCGACAGTCGTGTCTGACGAAGGCGATGCATTCACGAAATCGTTGGCGCCATCTAGCGGCAGAACCGTTGAACTACGGTCTTATACACTGTTAAGGCACACATAACAGTGCTCCCAGTTAACAGCGAAATGTTGCATCGCGCAGCAGGCAACTCGAACATGTTCGACCTGGGGTAACACTAGCAGCTGCTGTTAAAAGCATAACAAATCCTTTGACTAGGTCGCTGTAATTAATTTTTGGTCCAGCTGCAGCCGCAGCAGCTTGTTGCACACATACACACGCACACGCACACACAAGTTTACCTAATGTGGCGAATGTCAATGAAATTGAAGGATGAGCTCTGTGTGCTAATCTAATTGGATCTTGGGCGAGGAGCTCAGACTTGGGTGGGCATTTATTAAGGAATTACCTTTGGTTTCAGTCCAGTCCAGGGATGGTAAGATTATTGAATGGGCATATGCATTTAAATAGAGTGCAACTGATTGAGCGACTGAGGTACAATTTATCGTTACTCTATTTAGAATGCTTGCTAAGCTTGGCTAAAACGAAGTTAAAAAAATATATTTTACCTTTTTTTTTCTATCTATCAGTTCTAGAACGTTAACAACATAGATACATACATACATAGCTCATAGATATACATACATATGTATATCTTAATAAATAAATTCTTAAAATAAAGTTGTTGTTGTTCCTATGGATACCATAATTGAGATATTTATTATAACAAAACAAACACTGAAACTCCTACTAAATCCTCATAAGCAATTAACACTCACCGCTTGATGGCAACAATGTTCTTACCTTTATTCATAAATCTCATTCTTATGCCTACTCGCACCCTCGCTCTGTCTCTCTCTAGCGCCTTGTTGTGATAGACGGCGGCACGCCCATAAAGCAATTTGGTAGTCGCATAAAAAGCATTACAAATATAACACTTAATTGTATTAACAGAGCAGAGCTGAACAGAGCAGAGCGAGAGAGCAGAGCAGAGCAGCCCACAGCGAGCAGCGCTTCTAGAGTAGAAGACAATGAGGAAGTATAAGTGTAAGAGGAAGAGGCGTATGTGTTTGCTTAACAGTTAAGTTGGTCAAATAGCTCAAAACAAAGAGAGCAACAATAACAACAACAACTGCAGCAAAAACAGTCCCCCCCTTGACAGTTAGGCCATACAAATAGCTCACGACAAAGGCGAGAGAACAGCAACAACAACAACAACAGCTTAAGGAGTGTGTGTGAAGTCGAACTCAAACCAAATTCGAAGTTGGACTCGAAGTCGATGTCGAGGTCGCAGATTGATTGATGATTTTATGACATTGTTTACTCAAGTGATGATGAGCGCAGTGTGAGTGTGAGCGAGAGGGAGCGAACAACCATAAACTAGGCGAGATAAAAGAAAGGGAAAACACTTGAGCATGAATGTGCGTGTGCGTATGCATGTGTATGTGTATGACTGTGTGTGTGTCCTTTGTTGTCGTGGTGTCGGTTTGCCCGCCGAGATTGCAGGCCTGCCTAGCCTATGCCCATGGACTGACTGGTCTCTGGCCCTTTGTGGCCCCGTTGTTGTTTTCCCTGGAATGCTATCAATCTTTTGCTTATTAGGGATAATATTACAATTACTTGTAAGTGAGATAAGCCAGAGACAACAAACGCCGAAGGAGAGCAGCGAAAAGGATAAGTGCGCTCAAGTGGGCCAACGACGAACGACGGACGGCGACTTTGACTTTGCTTTGACGAAGCGCATCCACCTTGATCTGTGTGTGTGTGTGTGTGTGTGTGCACTGAGCGAAATAATGGACTGAGAAATGGGTATGCTGATCTGATCTGATGCCAATGGAGTTATAATAGAATTCTATTATATTTTTCTGAACATATGTATATGTATTTTATTAATTTACTGAATGGAAATATTTAATTATTTTTTAATTACATATACATACATGCATATGTATTTAGGTGGGCCGATCTGATCTATATTTCTAGAATTTTATTTAATTATTTAATTTAAAGCTTTCATTAATTTAAATATGGATTTAAATTATTTTCAAATGAAAATACATACATAAATAAAATATATTGAAGAAGTATACACATATTGTATTTTGTTTTTTTTTTTTTTAATTAAATAATTTATTTCAAAAGATCTAGTTAGCTAATGTGAATTAATATCAAAATTGGTTAATTTGTTGAATACAAATTTATTTTTGTTAGTAAATAAAAAATAATTTTTCATGCAAATTAATTATGTTTGAAAAAAATAATATTCGAATGAATAATACATTCTTATCATATACCCACACTTTCACACTTTTCATATTGACAACTACTACTACCCTTCGCTCAGTGCACTCTTATTTTGGTTTACTGTAAACAGAGACTCGACTCAGTTACATTCGAGGCAAGGCAAACCGAGGCGAGGCGAGCCGCATCTGAGCGTGTCATTCGGATGCCCGATTGATTGACAAATTGACAGGGCAAGGCGGGCACTAGGTGAGAGTGGGACGGCGTATGGGGTGTGCGGTGCGTGAGGGGCGTGGCTGGGGCAGCGCCTTTCGCTGGAAGCGCCGGCAAGCACTTCCTGCCTGCTCCGACAACCTGTTTCAATTTAGTCATAAACTATTAACGCAGCCCGCAGCTGAAGGAGTCACAGTTTAGACTCGAGTCGAGAGAGAGAGAGAGTCCGTCCGTCTTTCCGTCAGTACGTCCGCTCGCCAGGAAGCCAGCTGTTCCATTACCGCACGGCCGCACGATGTCCTTCGTGTCCTTTGTGTTCTCTGTGTGTGCTGTTTGATGATAAATTAGACCTGGCCAATGCACTAAAAAAAACTTAAAAAATGGTAGTAAGGCTAAGGGAAGGTGTAGACTAGCAGATACCCAGCACGCCAGGTGGAAGAAGTGGGGCGGATTATGGATAGAGGGAGATAGAAATATGTGTATATATGAATGAAGAATTAATATACGCTAAGGTTGCCACGCCTTCTTTTTCAACTCGTCCCATGCAGCATTATACCCTGCTTAAGCATGATCAATGGGTATCATATACATATAAGAGAAGCAGGAACCACTACACACTTTATGCAGCTCTCTCCCTCTCTCTATCCCCGTCCCACTCTAGCCATGTGTAACGCTTGTTCAGGTAGCATTTGTGGCTCTTTAGTTGGCCTTACCGCCATTTACCTTTCTCCTTTTTTATTGCTTTATTATGAGCTGGACGAGTCGCATGAGCCGTTGTTTATGCCTGGCCAGAACGTATGGCCCGAACTCCGCCATGCACTGTTAATGTCGGCAGTTGCCTTAAATGCTTCCTCTTCTCTTTGTTATTTGCTGTCAATGAGCGGCAATGAGCTCCATCAGACATATTCGAATTTTGAACCATCTGGCAACGTTTGTTTTCAAATTAGTTAGAGAAGAGAAGAGATTGAAGGAGTTGAGAGTGCAAGGGAGAGAGAGAAGGGAGCAGTATGAAGAGTTTCATTTTATAAATCTCTTGCAGCTTGCACTAGGGATGACACGATTAATCAAATGATACTCAATAATCGATTATTTTGCTTCCATATCGATTCTAATGGGCTGCGATTAATTGAAATCATAAGCGATTATTCCAGAAACTACAAAAGATTATTATTGAGTAACGATAACTTTGCTTCGATTAATCATACGATTCAATAATCAATTCATTAATTTTTTTTTTGCCATCACTAGCTGGAACAGTTACTGGAACACCTTCTAAAACTCTGTCGGCGCTTTTAGGTGCTTGGGCGTGATAAGCTGCTGCTCCAGCTCCAGTTTCCCATAAACGGGCGTTACGAAATCAATTTGCATGCTTGCCAGGCCTAGGCACAGAAAGAGAGCGAGCGAGGGAGAGAGAGAGAGGGCGGGAGGAGAGTTAGCCTCAGTCACAGTCCACAGGCAGCGCATTTAGTCAAGCGAAACTTGGCCACAGAGCTGAGCCCAGTTGGGCGGGGGGCGTGAGGCGTGGTGGGGCGGTCGCCATTGGCCGATAAGCGCAAATTAGTGGCAAATTAAGCCATCAATTGCTGCAGCTGTTTATATTTTGGATACCAAGCTGTACTGCCTCTCTCTGTGCACCCGCCTTGACCCATCCCCATCTCCTTCTCTTCCCTAACTCTCTTGGTCTCTGGCTGAAACCTCAACCGCAGTTGACAGACGTGCACTCAACACTTTCGCCAGCTGACAGTTACACTAATAACGGCCCCAGCTCCTGCTCGCTCTCTCTCTGTCCATCCCCCCACGCCCATTGGCACATGCCAACGGCCTAAACAAACAGCAGCCCGGCTCGACTCCTGGCCGAGGTCCTGCCTGACTGCCAGACTGCCTGCCCGACTCCTGCTCGGCATACGCTTATCAGTTTTCAATCACATTTGAAACACATTGGTATTTGTGCGTCCATAAATCAACAGGAACCTTAATCCTCAGGATCGTGTTCGAGTTACGGTTGCAGCAATACACACACACACACACGCACACACGCACACTCGCACAGCGATTGCAAAGTCACCTTCAAATAGATAAACATTGACAGCTTGACATATGTAGAATTCTCACTCGTCCTGTTATGGGGCACCTTTGTCGAAATCGTAAGGTAGGGGAGAGTGTGGGGGGTTAATTTTTATATTGCGGCTGCCGCTTTGAGTGATAAGCGCGAACTTCGGCTAGGACTACGGCTAAAATGGGCTCACAACAAATGGCTGACAACAGCAGCAAAACTTCTATCTGGCCTTCATTCGCGAGGCGAGGCACGTCTCTGTCAGGGCTATAAAAACAATTAGGGTTCAAGGTCTCTCGTTAGGCATTAAATATAACATATTACGATAGAGAGAGATAGCGAGATAGAGAGAGAGAGAGAGAGAGAGAGAGAGAGAGAGAGAGAGAGAGAGGGAGAGTGCGACTCAGTTGAGCTGACTGCGCTAGCTGAATACAGAGATAGCATATAAGGATAAATTATAGAGAGTTGCTGAGGAAAGGTACATATAGAGAGTTACAAGCTAAAGAGATGCTGAAAAAATGAAGGAAAAGACAATTACATCTGTATACTAGAAATTCTATTGAATTAATTTATAAATTTAAAGTATTAAGAGATACATACATATGTATTTCGGATAATATTCTGATATAACCAATAATATTCTCATATAACCAAAAACAAAACTATTAAACAAGTTTTTAAAACAAATAAAGCAATGTGTATAATCTAAGTTAATAAATCAATGCTTAAAAAATAGTTTTCCTCTTAAAAGAAATTTGATATGAACAATAGAATTTCTATACAAATATAGAATAGTCAAATATTGCAAACATTTGCTTACATCAACATACATATGTATGTATGTATGTAAATAATTTCGCTCTAAAAAAAAATAATTTGTGTACTAATTCCTCTAGAATTACGTCAACTTTTTTTCCGGCAGCTTCTTGTGATGTAGTCATAGAGACGAGAATTAGGGCGACTTATGGGACTAAGAAGAAGAAGAAGAGGTTTCCAATTAACACTCTAGCTATGTACATATGTAGCTAGCTGGCAGCAAGCTCGGTTCGGCAGAAAAACTGTGCAGTGGCTGGAGAAGAGGCGCAGGAGGCGTGGCCGTTGTTGTGGCAACGCGCTGCAGCCACCGAAATTAAGTGGAAACAAAGTGCGCACTTGAATTTCAATTGAAATGCCTACTTCAAAACCGAACCTCGCAGCACAGTGCCACGCCCCACACCCCTGCTATTCCCCTAGTTGGCAGCAAGTCGAAATTCAAGCCACAAATAGCTATAAATAAAAACAGGAATTGTTTTTGTTGTTTTTTTTTTTCCTTTTACTTCATTCGCTTTTGCGGTTATTTAGGCTTCAGGTAGGACTGCTCGAAAGGGTTTTTCTTGCTTGACTAATGATTATTTAACTCAATTACCATTACCGTCGACCACGCCCCGCCCAGCCCTGGGGAACTTTTCGACTTTTCGAGGAGTAATTGTATAATTGTTGCCGCCTGTTTGCCATTGTTGTTGTCCTTTAACGAACGCTCCTTGTGCTTATTAATATTAATAAAGTTGATTAAAAGGCTTATGCAAAACTAAGTACACACACATACAAACAGAGAGAGGTGTGTGCGTGTGTGTGTGTGTGTGTGCCTTGCTCAAGTGTTTGTGTTCTTGGCATGCGAAATTTGTTTCTCAGCTTTGCTCGGCTTGCTTTTTATTTGTGCTATTACGTGAATGATTTTATTATTATTATTGTATTGTTGTTGTTGTTGTTGTTGTAGTTGTTGTTGTTGTGGAAGCAAAGCTTTTATGGCACTTAATGCGGCTAAGTGCCACAAATCAAACAAATCGAGCAGTTTAGCAAGCCACGACCAATCCTCGTCTGCGGACATAATCTCTAGAAGTGCTCCATAGGCCAGATGAGCTCTCTTTGTTTGTATTTGAATACTATGCATTTTAATTGTGCTTAAATACATTTTTGGCTAAGCCATTTAATAGTTGAGAGTGAAAGATAAAGAGTCAAGAGAAAGGGATGTGACAGACAGAGAGAGAGAGAGAGAGAGTGATAGAGGAGGGAGGAGTACATTGATTTGGATTATCTGATGTGAATCGCATTGCTTAAACATGAAATAAAACTTGGGAGAATGAGAGAGAAGAAGAAGTAGAATGAGAGAGAGAGAGAGAGAGAGAAGAAGAAGTAGAGTGAGAGAGAGAGAGAGAGAAGAGAGAAGAGCGAGAGGGAGAGACTGATATGGCGAGAGGTGAGTGCCAGAGCTCTTAACTGATAGATAAATACATACATATGTACATATGTATGTATGTATGTATATATGTGGGTTGATGAGAAAAAACGATGGACGAGGGACGAGGGAAGATACAGTGAGAGGGAGATAGATAGGGAGAGTGATTGAGAGAGAGAAAGAAAGAAAGAAAGGCGAGCGAGAATCAAGAAAGGCAATCGAAGCAAAGGCAGGATTTAGATACATATATATGTACATACATACAATACAATGTACATATGTATGTACATACATTTTTGTATGTTAAGAGAGGTACAAATAGTGAGAGAGCAAGAGGGAGGTGTAGTCAAAAATGAAGTGTGAAAATGTAGCTTTTATTTAAATATAAACCTAACTCCCCCATTCAGCCTAAAGGATATGCTCACTGATAAACTTATCTGCGTTTTATTGCCCGCTATAAATACATATGATATATGCCTTTTAGCCCTCGTGACTTTACGTAGAGTCATTTGGACAAACAAGAGTAACAGAGTTCACAGTTCACAGTTCACAGTTCACCCTAATCATTGTGAATTGCATTAATTGCGTAAAGGTAAGAGTAAGAGATGCATGCATGTTTGCGTTGTAGCCGAAACACTTTTGCTTTTGCCCATCAAGGACACACGCCCAAGTTGAGGCGCAGACACGCGACAGCAGCGAGTGGAACTGGAACAGGAACAGGAACTGATAGTGGAAGTGGAAGTGGAACTGGAACCGGCAGCAGACATGAGTCAGCAGACAGTGGGCACGTGTGCTCGGCCGGGTTGAATAAACTGCATATGTAACAAAGCATTCGAATAAATGCTTGCCGAATTGTCGACAAATTTAATGGCCAGAGAAGGACTTGCAATGCTTCAATATGTGCGGGCTGCACGACATGCAGCTACAGTGAACTCTCCCACAGGCGAAAGTGAACAAAAAAAAAAAAAAAAACAGAAGAGAGTAAAAAACGCAAATAACTCATATTTAAAGAGCGTTTCTATAAAAAAACAGAAATTTAATTCAGAGTTGCAGCTGGAGGCAGGAGGCAGGAGTCGGGAGACAAGGGCAACGTGCCTGCAACATATGACGTGCCGACAGAATGGCATGGCCAGGGGGTTGGGGGGCAGGGCAACGCCGTCTCGAGTCTTAATTAATTTGGACACGCAAAAAACAGTAAAAAGCTGCTCATAAATACTTTTAATGATTCATTGCAATTGGAAATGAAATGAAATGAAATATTCGAGTGCCACTACTGGGCGTCGTCTCTATGACGCATGCAACACCGTATTCATGTGTGTATGTTGCAGGCCAATATGACAGAAGTCAAGGGCTCACACACACACACACACCTAATCGCTTGTTGTCACATTTGGCACGCGTCATCAGGTGCACGCAGCGAAGACGTCTGTGGAGGCTGTGCTAGGTCTGCCTCAGCCTGCGCCTCTACCTTCGCCTCTACCTTTGCAGTTGCAGCTGTTTAGCTCTTGTTGCTGTTGCTTGATTGCTTTTATTGTTGTTGTCGTCGCGTTTAAACACGAACGCCTTCGTTCTGAACGTGCCCCGGCCAAAAGATGCCGACAGAGCCTGCCGTACAGGTAGACGATAAGGCGTGGCAGAGGCTGCCACTCTTTGAACTGGGAACTGGGTCTCCAAGCCAAGACAAGCTGCTTTGCATGACAACCGGTTGCATTGTGGATTTTAAAGCGTTTCATTTTACCCTTTTCTGTTGTTGTTGTTGCTGTCGCTCTCAGTGTTTAAATTGATTGGAGGATTTAATTTCAGTGGCAGCTGCCGCTGCTACTGACCAGGTGAGCTAAGCGAAACACCTTTTTGGCTTGCTGGCTGTCTGTCTGTCTGTCAGCCTTTGGCTAACTAAGTTAAATTGCTCTTTTTTATGCATTGTCCTCGAATTGTATGCGCCGAAATCGAGCCGAAAGGTATAATACTGCTAGCCAAATGGTTTGTAACAGGAAAAAGTTTTAAAGTTAATTTGATTATCTAATTTATAATATTTTTTATATACATAATTAATCATTGGAAAAGATTCAGTTGGAGCAAAGTTTAGAAACCAGATGAAAGTTGGCTTGAGTGCAGGGTATTGTAAAGTCGTATATGCCTCACTGCAGCTCTTTCACATGTTTTATTTCAGCTTTTTGAACATATCTTATATATTTTGCACATGTTGTGTAATATAATCAGCTGAATTTTGTAGGCCAGTGTGCCATGCGAACGAAAAAATGCTAAAAAACAGAGAATTTAAATATTATATTGTATAATATTATTATTACATTATATTAATAGCTAAATCAAGCTAATTCCAATTTCCACTCTATACATAGATAACTTTTCATTTACCATTTTAATGCTCGCTTGCATAATATTATTAGTTTTTTTTTTCTATTCCAAAAAATGCAATCGGTTTAAGGTAATCAAGAACCTAATTATTACAAACATTGCTTATGCAGGGCATTATTAATATTAAGTTGTATTAGTTCTATTTATAATTTCCATAATTCGAGCTCGGCAATCGCATTACAATTGACGCATACGGAGTTACATTTAATTCTGGTTCTACTGCAATAATTTATATTCATGGCACTCGGCCTCAGGTTAACATATTAATAATGTTTATTTATGCAGCTATCAAATTATATTATAGATTATATTATAGATTGCGGATTGATGTTAATGCAATGTATCATGTGATAGATGAGCGGCATTAACATCCACACTTTGGCAGCGTAAAGGGTTTTTTTTTTTATGGTTGGCTTTTAATATGTCATGTTTGTTTTTCAAGCGTGGCTAACATAAACAATCAACAATGAAAACATTTAGCTATTTAGTTTGGCTATGGCTGACTTGCAAATACCCTGGAACGGTGAGATGTGATGTGATTTAAGTGTTTGAGTTGAAGAATTTACTTGGATTTTCTTGATAAAGTCAGATATGCATATGAAGACTTTTTAGAACACTTTAATGATGAAATACCCTGGAAAAGTTAAAGGTTCCTTCAAGAAATTTGTATTTTTTATCTTTTACGTTCTAAACTATGAAATACAAAGTGATATAGAAGTTCACTTAATTATATTATTTTTGTAAGATATATAACATGATAGTAAAATACCCTGTAAAAACAGTTTATAACCAACAAAAATAAGTAATTTAAAAAAAGATGAATTTTTTCATTAAATATTATACAACAAAATCAAATATAAAAAAAAAGAAACAAATATTTACAACTTCTTAGAGTTTTGCACTAAGATACCCTGTAAAATAAAAATGCATCTTAAAATTCTCTGATATTTAAAGCTATATAAAATATTCTACATCCGATTTGAGCAGATCATATTAAAATTTAAAGACATATCACCCTCTGCTTCACATCCCACCTGTTTACAGGGTATTAAAATATCAAATAATAATCCGTAAGCAACCGCAGACTAATTATATGATTCTATACATAATATATAATGAATATATTTTGCGCTACAATTTCAAATTAATTAAAGCCCGTTATGTAGTTGCGTTTTTTAATTTATTTATGTCCCAGAGCAGGTACATAGGTAGAGAGGGGGTGATTACCCAAAGTGGAAAATCAGAGCAGTTCGCAATTGCGCAAAACTTTAAAGCATTAACGAGCCATTAACAAGTTTGGTCAATAAATTTGTATTACGGCCAATTAAAACCAAATAAAAATGGCAAAAAAAAAGGAATACAAAAAACAGTAAAAAGAAAAATACATAAATAAATAAATATAGCACAAATGGCCAACAAATTTCGATTAGGCAACGCTGGGCGAGAAAATTTGTGTTTGTCATGCCCCTCAGCCTCCATGGAACAGTCATCAAGTTCACTTACACATTTGCGCCACACAAAATGTTGCAGCACGTTGCATTGATTTATTGTGGCTGAATTAGAAGTCAGCAGATAACGAGCACCAGCTGGGGTGGAGGGAGACTGGGACGAGCTCCACTCTAGCTGGCCAAAGATGCCAGCAGGCATTGAGAGAGAGATGGAGAGAGGGAGTTGAATCCAATTCTCCTCGGCTGGGGCAACTTAATACGCACGCGTAATCGTATATTTATTTAAATTTATTGCTGCCAGCTACTGTGCGGCCAAGCGGAGTGTGTGCGGCGTGCGCAGACTTTTGGCTGCCATTGTTGCAAGACTTTTGCAGCAGCAAAATTTGCCAAGTGGCATTCGCTATTCGAACTGAGAGACGGAGTCTTTGGCCTTAAGTGAATTTCTCTGGACAATGGCGTGGAGTATAGGGCATCTCTTTCGCTCTCAGTCTCCCTCACTCGCTCGCTGTCTACGTGCAGCATAAGAAATATTCAATTAATCACAGTTTATGGTTTAGTTACAACATTTGTTGCAATTTTTCTTGCTTTGCTCTTGACGCTTTATTACAATTGTTGCTTCAATTGTTGTTGTTGTTGCTGCTGCTTGTTCTCTGCCATGTTTCCAACTTGTAAGCAATTAAATTTCTCTCAGTGTGCGTGTGTGTGTGTGTGTGTGCATGACTTTCAGCTTTGCTTAATTAATTGCACTCAGTGTAAAGCTTTCGAGTGCTGTCCAGTGACTGTCCAGTCCGTATTTATTCTCAACTCAGCTCTGCTCAGCCCAGCTCAACTCAGCTCAGCTCTGCTCGCTTGTCTCTCTCTCACTATCTCTCTCTCTCTCTCTTTCTCTCTCTCCGTTTCTATTCCTTTAGGTTCTCTAACATTACGTTTTTGGTTTTTCACCAGCATGCGAGAGTGAAACTATGCTACGGGAATTTGATTTTGTGTTTTGTGTTTTCTGTTTGAGTTGCCAGAATGCAATGTGTGCAGCTAATTCCGTTTGCTACTGTAATTTAAAGGTAAGAAATGCTTGAACCATTCAATGAAAATGCAATTTAAGCTAGCGAAATTCAGAGTTGTTTAAAGTTGAGTTCATTTAAGCTAGAGTTACTTCTATGTACATAGCTGATAGTATTCAGAAATATAGCAATAGACCAAGACTTAAAATTCTATAAGATATTAGAGCATTTATGCATTATAAATATTTTAGGCCAGCTTTACTTTCAAATTGATGTGTTCATCTGTTTTTTACAATTTTTAATTGAAAAAAAAAATATATATAAATAAATAAATAAATAAAAATAATTCATACAAAAAATTAAATAAATATATATATAATAATAAAAAATAAAATAAAATAAAAAATTAAATAATACCAAAAATTTATAAAAATTATACTTATCAAAATTATTAGACTATCTATTATAAATAAATAAATTTGAACATTTTTACAAAACTCCTATAAATTTTATAGCAGAAATTGCTCAGCTGATACCCTATAGGGTATCTGCTAGTGTGTCACATTCTACAATATCACTTGAACTTATTTTCAATTACTCAGATTTATATAATATAATAATGAAAAATCATTTATTAATTAACATATATGCGAGCAAGAAATTAAATGTTTTTCCACTAATTATTTATGTTAATTAAAATGCCATAATCTGCATTTCAGTGCAAAAAACAAATTTCCATTATATACATTATATATGGCATATACTTTGAATATATAAGAGGTATTTACTTATTGTTGTTCGCCTCGTTTTATGAATATTAATTCAATTTGATATCTGGGCTTATTTAGAGAAAAATTCGATTGCCCGTTACGCATTAAACTATCAATCATTAATCCGCTGCGTTTGGTCGACGCGTTTGACCCGCTTTTTAAATATGCATCGGCAAACGCAATTGCAAATTGCAATTACAAAATCATATTTGCATATGCGAGGCTTTTCATTTGTCACTTTCATAAATAAGCGGCAATAATTTCAATGCCCATTGCGAGTGGTGAAAACGGGGGTATTATGTGTTTTGGTTCCAGCTTAAGCAAGCTCTGCTCCAACATAGATGGATGGTATAGATGGCAAGATTTGCTAGTATTTGATAGATAGACAAAATAGAAATATATCTCTCTCCTTTTCTATATATCTATTTATCGATAGAAATCCATCTGTATATCAGTCTAAGTAATATCTCTATCATACAGGTAGATAAAAAAATAGATGGAGAATAGATAGACAGATAGATAGATAGATAGATATATAGATATAGAAACAGAAAAAGATGGATAGAACGATATGACCTTATAAACACAGTGTGAGATATAGCGAGCGTAACAGAGTGTGAAAGAAGAAGGAAGCAAGGGCAAGAGAGAGAGAGAGAGAGAGAGAAAGAGAGAGAGAGAATAAAGATAGATAGATGGATGGGTTGATAGATAAATAGATAGATAGATAGCAAACGAGGGAAAGTTAGTTCCGGAGAGGGAGAGAATGAATGATAAAAATATATATAGATAGATAGAAACATTGATATACATATATAGCTTTTTAAAAAGAGTGATAGAAAGCCTCCCATCTCTATCTATGTACAAAATAGTATAAAATAAATGAAATACCATGAGAAACTATGGAATTATATATAGACTTCAATAGGGGTATTACAACTTGGTGAACAGGGTATCTTCCAGTTGATCACTTTCAGTGCAGACTGCTCTGACTTGTTCATGTAATATTCTATACACATGCACACACACACACACATACATACATAGCCTTTTTGTTGTTGCTTTACGTTTTCGCATTGACTTATTTGCAATTACATGCAATTGCATTGGCGCATAATTTAAAATAATTGAAGCCAGCGACGAGTTTGGCTCGGCGGATGCGAATGCTGCGACAAAGGCTGGTAGAAAAATTAATCATTATCAGTGCTGATAAGCGCATGAATTATTTCACATTTGCCGAGCATTAAAAGTGCATTAAGTGCATTAATTAATATGAGAAAGATAGACAGAGACAGAAACAGAGAGAGAGACAGAGAGAGAGAGCGAAGTTTACTTTATATATCAGTTCCTGTTGCAATTGTTGGCAAACCCCAAATTAAATCACTGAGCTCCAGACAAATCAACACTAAACAATCATATTTTTCTTTGCACTTTGGTCGCGTCTCGCATTTCATGCAAATCTAACATTTAGCTGAAAATTATGAGCTGCACAAAAAAGCAGCAGAAAATGCCAACTCAGGCTGGCTAAATAGCCATTTCGTGACTTGCAGCTGAGTCTGCGCGACGGTCGCCCCATTAGCGGGGGCTAATTAGACGCGGCTCGCGCGGGACCCAAGCGAAAAAGAAAAATAATAATACAAATCGCATCACATTTGCAAATCATGCGAGCCTATCGCTTGTCGCTTGCTATCCCGCCGGCCAGTCGGCCAGCCGGCCAGTGGGCGTGACAGCCTCTCCGCCTCTTCTCCTGCCTTCTATGCCTCCTGCAGCCAGCTGGCAGAAAATTGGAGCAGGAAATTAGCACGTTAGCGTGATTCACGCGACAGGCGTGAGCCGAGTTCCCCCAGTTCACAGTCCAACCCTCTGAGAAATTGTTTTTGTCTGTGCAAAATGCAAAAAAAAAGAAGAACTCTTAAATAGTTGAACAATTAAATTTGGCAGCATACATTGAATTATAGCAATGGAATAAGGCAGCAGCGAGAGAGCTGATAAAATATTCAAATTGAATTTTAGCTTGATTTTAGGCTCCTTAACAGTTTAATGCTGAGTCCGGCTTGGTTATATAATTGAATACTTATGATCAAAGCATAAAAGGCCGTAAATCAGATTTGAGAATCGCAAAGAAAGGCGATTAATTAATAACAAATGTATAAACATATTTAACATTCAAAATGCACTTGGAAAAAATATAAACAAAAGTTTAAATTGAAAGCGTAAATAAATAATAAATTTGTAATTAAAATTAAAAAAAATCTATGAGAATCACATAGTAAGGCGCTCATATTCTCTTTTTTTTTTTTTTTTTTTTTTTTTTTTTTTTTGCTCTATTGATATATACTTTAAGAGAATTATAAGCGGAAATGTAGAATTTATTTATTTATACATTTCTAATATTCTCATAATTTAGGTATAAGTTATCTTATATATACAACTTAAATATTAAATCAAATCAAGTTTTTATTGAGTTTCAAAGTTTTACATATAAATCACAAAAATTCTCGCAAATTACATTAAATATAAATTCATGAGAATTCACAGAGTATTCACAAGTCTATAAGTGTACTATATGCGAACTCACATGTTTTCTTTTAATTCACCTATATAAATGAAATTATAATACAAATAATTAATTCAATTTTCAAGTCTTTAAAGCCATTGTTGACAATTCTGGACAGAAAATGCAAATATTTAAATTTATTTAAGAGCTAATGTATAGGTTTTCCAATATCAATTTGCACACACGGCCACGCCCCATTCCGCTCAGCAGCAGCCGCCTTATATTGAATTTGCGTAAATGTTTCACAGGTTTATTTTTCAGAATTTTTTTTATATATATATATTTTTTTTTTTGCTACTGATGGATGACTGTGGCCATGATAAGCCTATAGAGTGGCACGGCATTCAGTGCCACTTTTCCGCTATGCCGCTGTGCTGCTGTCCCGTCGTCTGTTGATTGACATTAAACCAATTTCGTGTTGCATATTGATATGTTTATTGACAATTTGTGGCAGCAATGGAGCCCCTTTTGCGCTGGCAAAGTAAATCAAATTACGTTAAAATGACAAAAAGAGCGCAGAGAAAAAAAAGAGCAAAATTAAAATGAAAATGAAAATGAAAATAATGAATGGAGGCGGACAAAAAGGCAGCGGCGAATGCCAACATTTGCCTGGCTTTTAATTGCACAACAAACATTTACAATTGTTGCCTGTCTTAACTTACACACGCCGTACGTCTCCTGCCGCCCGTCTCCTGCTGCATGTCCCAACCAAATTGCCACGCAAAAGTGCAAAAGTTAAGGCTCATTAATCATAAATGTAAGGCCTTCGCGTGGGTGGCCCCCCGCCCCCACAAAACGCAGCTCCAGAGTCGAAGCAGCAGCAGATAACGATAGACAAAGCGAACGGCGCTCGAGATGGATGAGCTAGCCCCAAAAATGGAACGCAAATTATTTATAAAGTTGCCGTGGCGTAAAACTGTAAATTGGTTGGCATTTATATAGATACTTCCGGGCCATCAAAAAGTTTCTAGCAGGTGGGCGAGCAGGACAAATATATTAGCAACATATTTCCTAGCTGAAGTCAATCATATTTATAAATATATATTTTTTTAAAACATTTATTACAGCTTGCTGCTGCGACACAGTTGGCAAATTTAAGTAATATTATTGTTTAATTATGATGAAAGGTATTACCTGTAAATTGATTCGATTGTAGATGGTATGGGCCAATAACTGTGAGATGGTAGCGTTGTCTTGCTTGAGTTATATATCAGCAGAAGCTTTATCTGCTGAAATATTCTATGACTCCAAGTGTGAGCGTAACTTAAAAATTCTTAAAAAAATTTCGAGTGAGTTGATGTTTTGTGATAACGCCAACCTTCATCACTTTGCTTCAGTGGACAGAGCAATTTTCACAGTTGAAAAAGTTGCGTCTGAGCACTAAAGCTGCAAAGCCATTGATAGTGGTTGCGCCCATCTATTGCTTCAATCAGCAAATCTATCGATGAATGTTTAGGTGGAGGGAAAAAATAATAGAACAAATATTTTAACTCCTTAGCAAACTACTTGATGTAGATTGGTATAATTTAGAGGCAGTCAGAACTAGAGAAGAGCAAAAATAATCTATCTGGGAGCAATGAATAAGAGCATACCTATATGGTAAGCATACCCAGCCAAGTTGAGCCACTCAGTCTTCAATAAGTTAGGGTAACTTTCAGAAAATGGTCGAACCACTTAATCTCCATATTGGCTGTGCTCCGGTATAGCCAAAGCTAAAATTATGCAGTCCTTGCATACTCTATAATCCTTGAATGCAGAACAGTCTCGGCTATTACGACTTAATGCGAAATTTACCTCGCTGCCAATTTTCCTAAGTCTACAAGGGCAAGAAGATTCAGTTGAAATACCAAAAGATAATGATATATTAACTGAGCTACAATATATGCCATTTTGATTGCTTTAGAATATAAAGATGAGAATCTAAATCCTATTAATCATCTTTTCAAGTGTCCGGCGTGTAACATTTGTCTATGACAAGGACAAAAAAGGTCATACAAGGGCATACATAATGTTTTCTGAACCTCGACCATGTATGTAATATATAGCTATTTAGCTATTTTTAGCTATTTACATGACTTTACATTCTTATTACAATTCCTTTCGTCATTGCTCTAATTTTCTCATATAATACTCATTTTTTACAACTCTTTTACCAACTGTATTCAATTTGCATTTTTAAATGCCACATTTAGTAGCTCTAAAATAATATGTTCCTTTACTCCTTTTTAAAAATTTTCGGTATATTTAAAGTATACCCTACACTTTTAGTTAAAAGCACTGGACGGCCTAATCCTTTTCTACTTAAAAAAAAAAAAACAAAAATAATCGTATAACAAAGTAACATAAGCACGAGGGGGAAAAACTGCTAGAAAAAAATTCCCATAAATATTAAACTACTTTAAAAACTACAAGTTGAAGCACTAAACTAATGTCTACTGTCCTTTCACACACTATTCAAAAACAATATATGTATAACAAATGCAACGACTAGCTTAACTTGAATTTTTGCATACCTACAGCGTTGCATTTTGACTGCACTGTGACAGCCGGATGTGGTATATGGGATATATTCGTGCTGCTGCCGACACCATGCTGCCTTTTAACTAACTATATATGTATGTATGTATGTATGTATATGCGTGACACACACATCAACATTTGTTCATGGCTTATTTAGCATAATTACAGTCCATTACCTGGTCACGCGCCCCTACAAAGGCATAGTCCAGTAACCCCCTGCCCGGAGGGCGAGTCGCCACATGTTGTCAACTGGACGCTGACCAAAATGAGCCAGTCCACCCTCACTTTCACGCTCTCCCTCTCCCTCTCTCTCTCTCCCTTTTGCTGTTGACTTTTTAGCTGCAAAATGTAAATTTAATGTACGTGCCGCGAATGGCATGAAAGAAAGAAAAAAAAAAAAAAAACTCGGCTACAAAATATTTAGCAAAATTATTCACATCAAAAGGCGGCACAGCTGCGGCCAAGAACTTGTTGGCCAAATGGCCATTAAAAAGCCAACGCTAATCACTGGCCCAATAAAAAGCGCACAATGTCTCAATATCCAAACCCAAAAATTAGAAATACCTAAGAGTGACCGACTAGCAAATACCTTGCGGGGCTGTAAGCAGAGTGTAGGCATATAGGATATACGAAATTTATAAAGTTTTCGACTAACGTATACCCAGCTCAGCTAAAATTTAGAGCTCTTAATCATTTTATGTGTATATATATTGTCTGTGAATAACCTATAAGAAATTAATTCATTAATTCTATTTTGTTTTTTTTTTTTTGGCTCTAGCTTTTATGAAGTTTCCGATAAAAAGAGCTAAGAGCTTACTTCAATTATGACCGATTTTCATGTAGTTGAGTTATCGATAGCTTAAAAGAAATTTGTTGTGGGCATTATATAGAGTATAGATAAATCGAAGAACAGCGCTAGATCAACTCAGTTATAATTGAATTATACATAACTATAGATTATATCAGGTCTCAAACGGCATACCCCTTTGACTCATTCCCTGTACGTACAGGGTATATACAAAAGGACCAAACCACAACAATGAAACAGAAGTTTTTCTAATTTGTTTAAAGGTTGCTGCGGTCAGTTGGTCAATTTAAAGCAAATTTCCACATGAGCTGACATTGTGTGTTATTATAGCCACCAGGCTATTGGCAGCAGGAGGAGTAGCAGGAGCAGCAGGAGCAGTAAAGGGCTTGTAACTAGGCTGGTTGGGTAAAATGTGAGCTGGGGGGGTGGGACTGAATGGGACTGAAGCACATTTGACATTGGCTTGGTTTTTAGTCAGTTTAATTAAAATGCAAGTAGGCAATTTATATACACTTCATGTCCTTTATGTGGCTGTCGCCTGCTGGCCAACGCATACAGAAAGAGATAAAGGTATTTAAAGAGTAACAGGCAACGAAACAGACCGAGAGAGCGAAAGAGAGAGAGAGAGAGAGAGAGAGAGAGAGAGAGTAACGAGCAGGCAGTCTGGTCTGCTATTAGGCCATGCTTTTTGATTTATGTTTTTACACGCTTAAATGAACTATGTTTGTTGTTGTTGCTCTTGTTATTGGATTGCACTGTGTGTGTGTGTGTGTGTGTGTGTGTGTTTGTGGATGGTTCAGCTCTGTCTGCCATTGAAAGAGTTTTGCACATGAATGAGTTAAGCTTGAAGTGAAATAAAAAAAAAAAAATGGAGGAAAGCGTATTAAAAGGCGGAAAATGTTTTGCCACATGGCTGCTGCAATGCCAATATGCAAAGCGACACACAGCGAAGGAGAGTAAAAGAGATAGGTAGAGTGACAGAGAGAGGGAATGAAATGTTATTTGTGTATCAATTGACCCAATTGGATATGACAGCTAAGTAGCTTGAAAACTTTTGATCATCAGCCCAATCGACATTTGCCTTTAATAATAATTATGTGACTGCTTCGAGAGTCATAGAAAAATGGAATGAAAAGCCAATGTAAAATATTTGAACTGGAAACGAAAGCTAAAAGTATGCTAAGAATTTATAATTTATGTATATATATATTAATATGAATTCGACATGCGTAAATAATACAATTTGAATTTGTTTATATTTTTGCAAATAAAATTAATTTCAATCATTTTCTGTGGTTGCTGCAACTGAAAGCCTTAAACTAATTCAGATTTAATAAGTAAAACTTATTTAGTCGTGATTGAGCAGCTGGCAGATACCCTCAACTTCTGCAAAGAGCGGGTGTTCTTAGCATTCAATGAGTCCCAGGCTTAAATCATAATTTTTTATTTTACACTTTTACACATAAAATTGTTATATATGACATTTTTTGTTTATAGATTTTCTACACTTTATTTTTCAAGTTTCATAAAATGTGTGTTAAAAATATAATATGATTTAATTAATTTAATATGGAAACTAAATTTATATCGAGCTATTTTATGTGGCCTTCTGCAGCTAATGTTTATATGCACATGTGTTAATGCCATTTGAAATTCGTTTATCGATGCTAGAAAAATATATACAATTATTTATGTCGCCTTTTAATGTCTAAGCAGCGGCACGCAAGCAAAAGCCGAATGGCGATTGGCGATTGGAAAATGCAATTGTTTTCGTCTGAAATTGAGGGAAATGGAACAGCAGCAGCAGCATGTGAAACGAGCCAAAATGCAATGTCAAACTATCAAATTCTTAAATTGCAACTGACAATCAAGTCACGTGCAGCAGCAGCAGCAGCAGCCGCACTGGAACAAAGCGAATTTCAAGGCCCATACACAGTGCAGCTGACTGCCGAAGTGGAAGCCAAATACAATATATATATATATATACAGCTATGTATATACAGAAAGTAGAGTGTGAGGGTCAAAGTGAAAGTGGAAAGTGGAATTATTTAATAAACTCACAACACTGGACGCTGGGCAGGGCAATTAAGTTGAAGGCGCTTCATCAAAATTGATTTAGTTGGCTCGGAAAATTCCAGTGGAAAACCCACCGAGGCAAAATCAACAACTTTCATTTTGCGGTTCACTGAAGTTGCAATTTGCAACTGCCGACCGCACTGAGATATTTAAGTTGTAATTAAAATGCAACGGCTGCCAAGGCAACAGCTGGAGCAGGAGCTGGAGCAGGAGCTGGAGCTGGAGCAGGAGGCGGCCAGGTACTAGCTGCAATTTTTATTTAGATAAACAGCTGTAACTCAATTTGTTGAGCGCTGCGCCTTTTGGCCAATAAAAAATATTTGCACAGGTCTAATTGAATTTTCAATTAAGTCGCCGAAATGCCAGCGGCGCGCAGTCCAATGCAAACCAAATGAGGCGTACGCTAAAAAGGAAAACGGCGAAAAATGTTGTAACATAAAACATAAATTGTACAGAGAGAGAGTGGGAGAGAGAGAGAGAGATCTCAAATATTAAGCATACGCCGTGTGCAGCCGCAAAGTGCAAACCAAAAAATCCATTAGCCAAAGTGTGCAAACAAGAAAGGGAGAGCGAGCCTGGCCAAGCAAATGAAAGCCAAACGACAGCCAAATAAACAAGTTACACCAAAAAAATATACAAAAATGAAAAAAAAAATTGAGGGAAATATAGTCGAAAGTCTACACAAAAAGAATAGAAAGAAAACAGAAAATGCCAAATGTGCCGTCAACAGTCAAAGCCGAGCAGATTTGCATTTTGCCTGATCTACATTCGGACCAAGTAAGTACAGAGTTATCAAGTGTATATCTATGTCTGTGTGTGTGTGTGTGTGTGTAGTGTTGTGCAATTTTTTTTTCGCCTGTTTGTTAGCCAACAATTCACATGTTGTAGCCAGCTAAAGAATCTAGTTGCATTTGCTAGCAAAACTCGCAACATTTTTCAATCAGAGCTGCCAAGAGCTGGGCGAGTGAAAAGGCTTAATAAAATATTAGCTAACCAAATATATTCATATTTTAAGCTATAGTATTTTAATTATTGCATTTATTGTAAAATAATAAATTGAATTAAATTAATAAATTAATTTTTAATTTAATATTTCTTAAACATAAAAAGTTTACAATTAAATGATAAATCTTACATAATATTTGTATTTGTTTTATCAATAAAATCTCTCTGCACTGAAAAGAATTTGTATATATTGTATTATTTTTATGTTATGTTATTGTATATTAATATTATATTATCATATTCATTATATCATATTATATATTCATATTCATATATTCATAAATTCATATTTTACCTAAAAACTTAAATTAGCTACAAACTAGCCAAGTGCTCAGCACTGTCAACTATGCATGCTATTTTCTATTCAATATTCTATGCATGCATGGCAATACATTTTTTTTGGTTTCAGCCAACTTATAGCTAAATTTAGCTAAAATATGGCCAACAGCGCAGCACTGTTGTCAGCCATAAAAGTTTACAAGTGCGAAATTGCATTTCATGAAAAGTGTCCTTGGCTTTAGCATGAGCTCAGCTTGTATTCTGCTGTGCGGGTATATCAACTAGAGCAAGCAATATGCAACAGCTTAATGAGGCTTCAGCTGAGCTTACATATTAATTAAATTAAATAATTATATATCAAATAAATATTTATATCTATAATCTGTGAGAGACTTTAGCTAAGCTTTTTCCAGGGTATACAGTGTTCGTGGCATTTCTTGTTTGGCTTTGACTAGCGCCAACGCTTTTTAAATTCACTTATTCAAATTTCTTTTAGTTGCACACACACACACACACCCACTCGCTAACAGCACTTGTATGTGTGCGTGTGTGTGTGTTGGGTGAGAGTATTTGTTGAGTGTGTTGGCTGCCTTTTTGGACATGTCACGTGCATAACGAATTTGTTGCCAAAATCTGTTTTTGATTTAGTGAGCAGCTTGCATTTTCCTACACATTTTTTTTCTTTTTTTTTTTTTGTTGGCCAAACTTGAAATAAATTGAATTTGTCGGCCTATGCAAAAGTGCATGTCCAACACGAAGCACTTGACAGTTAGCGGTAATCAAAGCCAGGCTAACTTTCCATGCGTGCGAGCTTGTGTGTGTGTGTGTGTGTATGCGTGTGTGTGTGTTTTGCCTAATTTAGCTGGCAGGCAACTTGAAGCAGCAATCAAAATAAAGCGCATTGCTGATTAATGTGCTTGTGGATCCCAGGAATCAATCAATTCTTCAAGTTTTTTTCCTGCTCCTGCTCGTGCTGCTGCTGCTCCTGCTGCTATTTTATTGGTTCTTTTGTTGTGCCAGGAGTAGACCTAATTAACACGTCCATACATCAATCATCTGGCCAGGCATTGCCAGTTGAGTTCAACGAAGCGCATTATTGTGCGTAAATTACTTGGCTGGTATGGCAAATTCGCCTGCCTCTATCCTCACCCTCCCCCAGCTCGTTACTCGAAAGGCATACGTGGCGTATGCGCAACGCAACGCAACACTTTAAGTGACGAAACACTTAAAGCTGCACATTATTCATGGCCGTCGAGCTGCTTATCGTTGTTGTTGTTGTTGTTGTTGCTGTTGCTGTCGTGGTCTGTCATGTTAAGGTTCAAAGTTGTGCCATGCAAAAATGTCAGTTTGCATTTGCTGCCGCGTTATGGACAATGTCCGAGCAGACAAAAGGAGGCGCCTCACTCCAGTCCAGAGCGCACTGTGGCCACTATGCGCCGCTTATAAATGGCATAGCATCAAAACGTAACAAGCGGCACTAAATCTAAACGACACACATCACACACTCACACACTCCACACACTCACACACTCATACACTCACACACGGCGAGTGCTGCAGAGCTGTTAAGTCGACGTCAGATAGCGCAGTCACATGCGTGCGCGTCCAAACTTCAATTTTGTGGGCGCTTTAGCTTTAGTTTACGCCCCTACTCACATACACGCACACACAAACACACCCACACACACACAATACAACTTTTCACTTTATGCTCTAGCTCAATTGAGGTCATATCAATTGTTTGAACTACTAAACTAAATCCTATATATTATTCGCTATATATTGTATATAAATATAAATTCTGTGAATAAATTTATTTTAGCAGACTTTATTAAATATCTGTTATTTATTCACATCAATTGTTTTACGGATTATGCCTATCGGTCTGTCTGTCTAGGACTAGACATTAACAATTTAAAATATTGTGTAATCAAGAACTTGCTGGCTTTTATATGTTATATGTTTGACAGCCACGAATGGAGCTTTAAAGTAATACATATAGAAAAAAAATTGGCATTAAATAATCGATAATGTTGCTCATGAAGTCGATTGAGAAATCGATGACTATTCTGACTGTGAACCTATCTGTTGGTCTGTCTAGCAAAACTGAAGTCTGAAGTCTTAGATGTAATTAGGAATGTTTTAACTAACCGGCAGTTTATTAAATATGTATTTATGTGAAATCGATAAAAATCGATAACATTAATATAGTTGAGCTTAGCTTTTTGGCTTGTAAATGCTCGAGCAAATAAAGCTGTCCAAATATAAAACTATAAATTGAAAAAAAAAAATTGATAATTTAGAGAGAAAAAAAAAACATTTTATTTATTAATTAATAGCTACATAAGCTGCATACTTCGTCTAGATAAAAATATTTTGGCCACTCGGCCACTCAGTAAGCTGATTAAAATCTTTACATTCCATAAAGGAATTTGCTATAAAAAGAGGAAAGATAGTCAAAACTCTGCATACTCACATACAATTCATTCATTTAATATTCAAGGTTCAATCAGTCGAATCGCATTTATAAATTTAGCTCTTCACACAATCAGTTAACAACAATCACAACAATTACAATTTATATGCAATATTATTTTTATACCCTGAACCCATTCAAAATGGAAAATCAGGGTATAATGGTTTTGTTTAAATATGTATATGTAATAGGCAGAAAGAGACGTGGCAGACCCCAGAAAATATATATATTCTCGATCAAAGTGACGAGCTGATTCGATTTAGCACTATTCGTCTGTCTTTTTCTTCCAAGTATTCCCTCTACGTATTTCGAAGTATTTCCGCTAAGTATTTCCTTTACGTATTTACTCTATGTAGTTCCACTACGTAATTCCACTACGTAATTCACTTACGTATTTCCTCTACGTCTTTAATGCTTAGCTGATCGATCACACACTCTGCTTCACTCTATTGCGCTGTTGCGCTGACCCCCAGCAGGCCTAGACGACGACTGAAGACTGACTGAAGAAATGCTGCAGCTGCTGCCCTTTATATAGGGTCACTTTTACTCAAGCACTGCCTCTCTCAAGTGTTGATTGAGCCTGACGGCAGGTAGGGCTCATTACAGTCGAGCTTCAAGTGAGCAATGGGAACGCTCTCTGCTGCTGTGAGCATTCTAGCTTTATTTTACCTAAATACAAATACCAAATGAGAACTGCTGCATACACATAGACCACTTTTATGATCTTCTGCTCTGCTTCTCTCCCTGCTTTTACTTTTACTCAAGTACTGTCTCTCTTAAATGTTAAGCCCATGCCTGTTTATGCGTGCGTGCCTATGTGTGTCTATGTATGTGTGTTTGTGTTTCTTTTGTAAGCAGAAAGACGCGAAGAAGGGTGCAGGGGATTTCCTAGTCGAGCAGTCTCGACTAGAGCTTTCTTACTTGTTGTGATTGATTTTCATATTTATAGATTTAATGAATATTTTAAAGCGACTGCTGGAAAAACAATTGGTAAACTATATTTATAAAATATTTTTGGCTGTTATTTGAAGCAAAAAGAGAAATCAGTTGATATATGAGAAGCCAAACTCTCGACACAGGTTCAAATTAAACATTTTGTTTGCTGCCATAAAATCAATGAAAATATTTATGATGCGCCCGAAAAACAAATAGTTGCATATTTATTTTGCATTTTACGCATAAATTTTGCGACAAACACTAAATTTTTGTTTTTTTCGGCTCACTTTCAAAATTATTCCATAAAATATATTTACACTTACATATATGTGCGTGTTTTGGCAAAAAAAAAAAAACTTACACCTAATATTATTATATATTTATTTTGTACTTTTTCTTTCTTTAAATATTTTTTTTTTTTATTTTACGTATTGCGTGCATTTTCACTGCACTAAACGAAGAGCTCTGTAAACAAGTATTGTCCTGGCTTTCACAACATTTTGCAAAAAATCCTATGAGAGAAATGGAAAGAAAGCAAAACAAAAATCGTTTGCAATCTCTGGTCAGAGACAGAGGGCAGTCAGTCAGCTAGTCTGCTCGTATACTGCATTGTTGTAGTAGATCACAAAAAGGGAGAATCAAATGCTATAAAATAATGTGAAAATTGTAAAATGAAAGTATTTTTCTGCATAGCACTTTGCCTGCAAACACTTTTCACGCAATGTGTATGCTCGCCCATGGATTAAAGGTGAGCATATTGGTTTGCAATACATTTGGGAATATATAAGTGAGTAGACTCTTTTGAAAACTTGTTGAGCTATGTATGTATACATATGTATATGTCTATATAAATGTGTGAATATATCTGGAACTTCTTCATAGATAGGCCTATATGCCCAGACTGACAATATAATAATAATTTTTGCAGTTTTGTAGGCTATATAGATATTTTTTTATTAAATTTATTTTTCTTATACTTATATATATTTTTAACTATGACTCCAGTTTTATCAATACGTCTTTTTAAATTAATAAATAAATTATATAAAATATAATAAATATAAAATAAATAAAAAGTAAACGTTTCCTTAAATATTTTCTGCCTGAGCGCGTATCCTGCAGTTGCACACACTCGATTGCCATGTTCTTACTGATTTTTTTCATAGCCCTATCAGCTTTCAATGAGAACTCTTTAGGAGCATTTTATTTATTATTTGTTTTCTCTCATTTTTTTCTTTTTTTTATTTTTTTTACTTTGAACGCCTTTTTCAATTTTATGAAATATGCAGGCAATCAAAGCGATTGAAATACAAAATATAAAGCTACAGCTGGCTTTGCAGCTTTATTAAAAATCAACAAAAATAACAGATAGAAATATTTATATACATATATACTCCTGTATATATATAAAATACAAAGAGCCGACTGTTGTTATTGCTCTGTTCAATGTCAAAAGGCAACACGAATCTATTTAATGTTCACAACTAGCAAGAAAAATAAAAGTTTTAGGCCTTAGTTAAAAATTATAACGCCATTGTATGCACAAGCTCGTTCGTTCAGAGTTTCGCCTCTCCGAAAACTAAACTTTGCCGCAAAACTTTGCAATGTGTGCAGCCAAAGCCAAAGCCAAAGCCAAAGCCAAGTTGTTTAGCAGCGGATTTTTACACTTCTTGGTGCCGGCGCATTTGCTTGTCGTCCTTGAATGGCTTCAGTTTCAAGCAGGAAGTGTTTACATATGCGCATAAAGATGCTAAGAATACACACACACTCGCACACACACGCACACACACACACATATACTTCACAGTGTTGAACAACTTTGAGTTGAGCCAAAGTTAGTTTTCGTTTCATTATATAGTAAATCACGATTGCAGACTGTGGAAATAATTTACGCTCAGTTGGCTTGAACCAAAGATCTCTGCTAAGGCAACAAACATGAGCATGAGTGGTGGAGAGAGAGGCAGAGTGTGGGAGTGACAGAGATGGCCTGCTTGCTTACGCTGACTGCGTTAATCCTGGTTGAAAGTTATGTGTCTTAAATGGATTTAGCTAAACTGAATTTGATTTGTGCAAATGCCAAATGAGAGACCAAACATATTCTTAAAGATTTTATTGTAAGCTGGAACATGTGTGATGTCGGGATGGGTTGGGATTTTCATGCATTCCTATTAGGTATTCCAGAGTCTAAATTATTTAATCTTATTTAATCATGCTCGGTACGCAGCGGGGTTTAATATTGTGATAACGTCTCTCTTTTCCTAAAAATATTCTGGTTACTATTTTACAATATTTTTAAAGTGAAGCTAAACTTCAGCTAAAACTCAATTCTCATGCTATTCTAGCTAATGTTATTAATTTTAATAAATTACTATATATTTTAGTAATATTTGTCATGCTCGATTTGCGTAGTTCGTTAATAGCTAAAGTGCTCAGAAAATCGCATGCATGTTCGCATAATTTATGGAAAATTCGCGTGTGGTGTCATAATTATTTTTTGGTATTACTCGAATTTATGCAGTCAAAGGGCAGCTGCGACAGGCGCACTGGCCACGTCCAGCTGCTCGGCTAATAGATTATGCTATCCGATAATTGATTACAAATAAACACACACACACATAGACACATATATATTTGTTTAGGCCGGACAAATCATAAAGGGGTGAACCTTGACTCGTGCTAGAACCTGCAGAGCCTCAGCTCTGCGCCTGACCCACCCTAACAGCGTGGCTCGACTTTTTTTTGTTTGACCAGGTGCTAGAGTTTCGAACTCCACCTAGAGGGTGAAAGAGAGAGATGGAGAGAGAGAGAGAGAGAGAGAGAGAGAGACGCACTGCACTACACTGCTCGCTAAGCAAAATGCACTTCAGAAAATCAACAAACTTTGAGCAATATAAATCTTTATTAGCCTCATTTGTGGGCAGAGCAACAATCAATTAGACAATGTCATTTGCCCTGTCATTCACGGCACGCTCGACTTAAGCTAAGCAGCTTTGCCATGCACTGGCCAAGGACTCTCTGCTGTGGGACACTCAAGTGAGCTGCCTTAGTAATGAGCTTTACGTGCTGCCTCGCTCACTCGCTCTCTCTTTCTCTCTCTCTCTCTCTCTCTCTCTCTCTCTGTCAATCTATCTCTATTTATTTAATTCACTCTTGAATAGTGCGAGTTTTCATTGCGCACATGTCGAATGCGTCATTCGAACATTTAAAAAGCCAACAGAATTTTAAGTACACAAAAGGGAAACTTTCATAGATAAAGAACAATTGACATATGGGTGGATCTGATAAAAAGTACTCTATAATTGGCAAGCGATAAGTGGTTATACTTTATGGAAATACAATACTTTAAAGTATGCGTAGCAGGAAGGAAAGAAGGAAGTTAACAAAAGGAAGAAAACCTTCAGATAGAGAGATCATGAGAGGGAGAGAAAACGGAGAGATAAGAGAGGGAAATAAAAAAAGTAAAACAAAAATGGAGAACGAAATATGGAATGAAAGGGAATAAGTTGAAGGGAAGTGTGATAGAGAAAGAAAGGACGGGTGGTGAAACAAAGCATAGGCTGGAAGTGAAGGAGAGGCAGAGAGAGAGCGAGAGAGAGAGGTTGTAACGAAAAAAGTTGGGCAGGATATTGATAGAGAAGAGGAAAAGCAGCAGAAGAAACAGAGGTAGAGAGAGGGAATGTCAAGAAGTAAAGTAGAGTAGAGCTAGACAGGGAGAGGGAGAGAGAATGTCAGAGAGAGAGAGAGAGAGAGAGAGAGAGAGAGAAAGAGAGAGAAAGAGATGATATTGATGATGATTATGATTATATTTGTTCATCTAAAAACCGCACAGTTATTGGACTCGTCCTAATGAGAATCGCATAGAGGAGCAGTGTTTATTAAATTCTTGATGCCATTCGGTTGATATGGACCAGTCCATAAATGGTTATTCATGCATAAAGCACACATATATTAATTTATCTATATTAAACAATATTTATATATAAAATTTAATAAACCAAATTTGTCTGTAAAAAATTCTATTTATTATATAAAGTCGATGCCAATGTAATTAGTAAAAATGTAAATAATTTACTATTTACACATTATCTCATATGACTTAATATAAAAGGGAAATATTATTGGGTTAATTTAAATACATTATTTGTAAATACACTCTAAAGTTAAATATTTAAAGTAAAATTGATGTCAATATGGTTTCAAACATTCCCGAACATTTGGGAATTGAGCTGGCTAACGGTAGTCGCCTGCGCAGCTTTGTTGGACTGGGCCAATCTATTAAATTGGTAGCAACAGCGTTGGCCATTTGATAATTTATCAAAATGAGAATTGATGCGCAGTGCATGGGAGCTCGAGGTATTTGTCGTTGGCCTGCAGCGACACAAAGCCAGACACTGAAAGGCAGCATGCCATTCACATGCTTCACTCAACCTGTAGCAGGAGCAGGAGCGGGGCGCAGGAGTTGGCGCTGAAGGCGCAGCCCTAAGGGACCAAGTGGCCGCATGCCACGCGAGATGCCATCGTAAATACCAAAAATGCTTTGGCAAATATTTAGCTGCACTCTTAGTGACACGCGCGCGTGCTTGGCCCACCTCAAGCTGCGAGGCGCTTTAAACTTGCCTTGCATTGGCTCTTTGTTGTGCGGCTATTATTGGCTAAGGAGAGAGAGAGAGAGAGAGAGGAAAACCCATTCGTGACTGCTTCGTTGCTTTATTTACGCTTGCATTTTCATTTCAAGCCCTGTAAATAGCATTAAAAATAATTTTTGCAGCTTAAAAAGCATTACACGCAGCGCTGACAGGCGACGGCTTATGCACTTAATGAAATGTACATGGCAATTGTATTGCCAAGGCAAAAAGGACAGAGAGAGAGAGAGAAGCTGCATGAAGATTGCCATGTCTACGGCTCTGACTTGGCTATAAACTGGGCCAACTTAAATTCCATTTCACACATGTTGCAGCCACGCGCATCCATATTAAAGGCTTTTGGCCATTGCACACTCTACGTGCGGGCCGGCTTCGACAAGTGGCCAAAAGGATATGTGCGTGGAGCGGGCATTGCGCCCATTAAGTGCTTGATTCTTTTGTGCTCGTATGTAATTTAAGCTTTTGCCACTTAAATTGCATCCCGATCGCTCTCTCTCTCTCTCTCTCTCTTTATCTCTCTTTATCTCTCTCGAATTTGCAATTGTTAGCTGAACATATTTAATGAATTAATTGCAATCGCCTCAATTGTGTTGGCCAAGTGAGATTATTAGTGTAATTTTATACACTTGATTAAATTTTATTTATCTCTCTCGAATATCTAAGCAGTGAAGAAAATAATAACAATAATAATAATAATAATAATATTAATAATAACAATAGTAATGGAAGCTCTGCTTAGAGCACATTTTATTGCTAATTGAATTATTATGCACAATTGTTTTAAACGACTCGTTGGAAATTACAGTTAACGAGACCAAAATGCCATTCGCAATCTCTGGCCAGAAATAATATTTAAGTGGCAGGAGATGCGGTTGCCACAATAAATCAAAATTAATTTATCTGCATAGCCAACGAGCAAAAAAGGAATTTTCAATTACGTTGCACTGCACACACACACACATAGACAAAACAAAATGCCGAAATTAGTTATTAAACAAACTTTTGCGACAGTCGATGTAATGGAAGCCATCAGGCCAGGACCAGGACGACAACAGGAAGCAACTGGCCAGGCCAAGACGTAATTAAATATTCAGCCTACCCGAGCAGGAAGAGACAAAGACAGCGAGAGAGAGAGAGAGAGAGAGAGAGCGAGAGAGAGACAATTGGACAAAGCAGCTCGTCCATAATCTTAAGCTCAGTTCCGGTCTTGAACGTAACAATTTTAATAGACATCGCTAGCAGACAGACTTAATTTGAACAAGTTGAACATCAAAATGCATTTAACAGTAAAATTCGATTCATGAGCCAAATGTGATGTGCAGCTAGACACATATACATACATATCCATATACATATATGTATGTCCATTTAGATATATGGTTTAGACTAGACTACTCCGCCGGGGGATTGTCGACTCCAGGGAGTGGGGGCGATGGATCCGCTTGGACTTGCGAATTGAATCGAGTGCCCTCGTTATTCTCGGCCGTCAGCTTTTGGTAGCACGGATGGTTTACATCAAAGCCCGGTTCCGGTTCGGGCGGTACGTCGGTATCATCGTCTATGGTGCTCTGCTTGGTCGAACCCATGGAGATATCGCTTTCGCCCGCCAACTCTCCGCTGATGCCCTCCATTTCGCCTTGATCGCCGCACACCTCCTCGACGCAACTCTCGAAGGTGGGCATTGTCTCCGTCTTTATGCTGATCTCCGAGCTGCTCAGCTCACCGAATTCCTGGGCGATCAGGCGACGTGCCAGCGGCACCGACAGAAACTCCTTGTAGTGGAGTTTGCGACGACGTTCGAACTCCAGGCGACGCACCTTCTCGTCCACCGACTCGGGATAATCCTCGTCGACGGACGAATCATCCGAATCGGCCTCGATGCCAAATGCCGGCGTCTCACTCTGCGAGGCCAGGCGCAGCTTCCGCATCAGCGTCACCGTGTCCAGATCATGCGGCAGGTCGTCTTCGAAGACGAACGGTGTCTTCGGCTCATCGATTATCATGTGGCCATAGTCCTTGTTCGCCGGATGGAAAGTCTCCAGCACATTCATCTCATCGAACTTGGCTGTCTTCAGCATGGCGCTGTTGGTCATGGTTGTGGCGCCCTTCAAAATACCTCTTACGCTATCGGCTCCCTCCATATCTCTCTGACTAAATCTAATACTATAATACAAAAATATATATTTACACTATGTATGTATGTCTGGTGAAAATTCTGTAATAATATAAATTTTCCTTGAGTTCTCGCTTTTTCCAGCTACTTCAATTCTGGCTTTTTAGAATTTCAACAACATGGCCTTGAGGCACACAAATTTACAGCCAACTCGATGACAAAATATGGATAAGTTGGCGCTGCCAGACTGGGAACATACGCTGATCGATCTGATATTATCGTATGTACTACATATATTCGGGTATATCGTAGTTTAACAATAAAATGTAGTAGGCCAATAAGAGATTCTAGGGAATGGAATTATGGTGAATTATAAATGGAACAAAACTAAGGCCAGAAATAAAAGATTTGTCAAAAAAATAAAATAAAAAATAAAAAAAAATAAAAAAAAAATTAAAAAAAAAATAAATTAATAAATAATAAAATAAAATTATATTAAAATGTCGTTTGGGACAGCTAGAATCGACGTTAAACGGGCATATTAGTTATGATTATGGCTGACCTTGAGTTAAAGAATTCTACAAAATTCTGGAAACCGTATGCTCCATTCATACAACAAAAATCAAAATTTTTATAGAGTTCACATTAGCTACAGGGCTCTATAGGGCTGGAAAGAATGATCTTTAAAGATTTTTTGAGATTTACATTTTTTTACTCAAACTCGATTTGCGTGTTTTAGCTCTCTAGTCCCTAGCTCTTATAGACTATCTTATAAAAATATACGGAACTACCAATAGAGGGAGGGATGGACAGATAGACAAAGGGTTGGACAAGGAACCATCAGGGATTAAGCGTCTCAACTTATCTTACCTTATGGATTCTGCCACGCCTACTTCCGACGTTCATGAACATTTGTAAGCCACAAAAGGATAACCAAAATTTTAGACAACTTCAAAATTGCGTTCCTTTCTATTGTCCTTTCCTCTCTGACCCCATCTCTCACTCTCTCTCTCACTCTCTCTCTCTCTCTCTCTCCCCCTTCTGCTTGTGACTGTCCTTAATGAAGCACTTGGGTGCACCTAGTCGTTGACTGCAATCATCGAGACCGCAAAGCAAACTCATTTTGACGTGCTCATCGTGTGTGAACTGTGGAGATGGCGAGCGGATAGCGAAAGCGTTGGAGCAGCGATTTATTGATCCATGCGATTGTTGATATTGATGTAAACATATTCATCATGCCGCACAGTGCTGTATCGCTGGCTGGCAAACTCTATTGCGAATTGATTGCAGCGCATTATTTCACAATTTTGCCAGCAAATAAACAAAGTTGAATGGAGCAGGCCGGAACTGGCAGCCATATTGCGAGCTGTGCTGCTTATCAGCTCAGTCAGCGCGACAAGTTGCACGATAAAAGCAACGACAAGGATGCTACGACTCCTGCTACTCCTGCTGCTGCTGCTGCTGATGTCGAGATTGATGTGTGCAAAGTTTTTGGCAGCTTCGATAGCAGACTGCTTTGAATGCTGGCTGGGCTAACAGTTCACTTCGATTTACGAAATTGCAGCTGCAATTGGATGGAGCATGGGATGTGGGATAGATGCCTTATGTAGTCACCGGAAGCCCCGGCCTGTATCCTGTATCACTTGCAACAATGTGCAGGGAGCAGAGAAGCTTTGGTTAGACACCGGCATCCGTTGTTGAAGGCGCAGGATGTGTGGCTCGAGCTACTTGCCACACACACACACACACATACAGGGCGAGCCACATGCGTTCACGCAACTTTATGGCAATCATAAATTGCACTTGATTTTGGCTTTTCCGCAGCGCAATTTTTACGCAACACAATGCAGCTTCCGTTTGGCTTCGAGTCGTTCGTATACGAGATCCATATATATTTGTGGGCGAAAGATGCTGAGCTGCTGGGCTGCCCGGGCCACCCACAGAAAGCAATTGATATTAGCCTGGCTAGCGTAGCTCTTGGCCGGCGTCCAGTTGTTCAGGCCTTTTCTCGTTTGGCAGCGGCGTTATGCATATTTATTAAAAACTGTCTGCTGCGATTAAAAGCCAATCAGGCCAATTGCGAATTCCTTTTATTGGCCCTACAGCTTTATAAATATTTAAAATTTAATTTCGAGCACCACAGCGCGTATACTTGATGCTGCTGTGGCGGTTCGAATACATTTTTCTGCAGCTAGATTAAAATTTGTGTATGTGGGTGTGGCTGTGTGTGTGTGCATTTCTGCATCTGCGTGTGTATGTGTGTGTGTGTGTGTTTGTTTGTTTGTACGCCAGGTGCCTCGGCTTTGGCTCTGCCGTGCAATCGAAGCGTGAAACGTTGAAGCTCAGCAGACTCTCGCAAAAGGCAAACACGTTGAGCGCAAATGTAGCGCGTTTCCTTTTTGGCTTTTACGCTACACTCCCAACCGGTACAAGGACCACAGCCCACAGTCCACAGCCCACAGTCCGCAGTCTGTAGCCGCAGTGCCATCCCGTTGCCCAAAGCCCCAAATAGTACCACTTATGTGTGTGTGCGTGTGTGGGTGTTTATGTTTCTCTCTCTATGTGTGTGTGTGTGTGGGTGGCAGTTAGCTAGCGCTTGACAGCTTGGCAAACAGTTAAATAAAGTTGGCAGCTTTCCCGCTTGTGGTCGGGCCCCACTGTTATCCCAGCCCGGACAGGAGCAGCAGCAACCACATGTGGAGTATGAGTAGTTAATACCAAATGTTGAGCATTTCGCCCATCGCACTTCCTCTTTTCAGCTTGATTGCGAATTTTACCAATATCTAATTGAGGCTTTATTTTAATCTAGCCGCTCTCGATTGCAGCGCATTGGCAAGTCTCGCTAACCGAACATCAATGTAAGTACATCATCGTTGCGCTTCTCTGGCCAGGTCAGAATAATTAGTTTTCCAAGTCAATTTGATTTTCTGCCTCGAATCACAAGCTTAACTCAAATGCAATTTGCAGCGTGTAAACAAGCGTGGCCGCTGCCAATTTTGCCAATCTATCAACAACATGCGATATGTCAACAGAAATTTTCAAATTTATTCCAGCTCGAAAGAGACAAATTTTTTATGAAAACATGCTCTACTTTCTAGGCATTTAGAAACGTTGCATGTGATATTTTTTAAATTGATGAATTTTCTTTTATTTTTATTATTATTTTATATTTCAATTCAAGAACAAGAAAGGTAGCTAAAAAATTCAGATTGCAAAATTATTTTCGAGTTTTTTATATATTTTTTTTCAGATTTTTCCTTTTAACTATATACATGAAGTTATTCACCTAAAGGAAGCCTAAACCTAGATCTGCTGTTATATGGAGGACTGTTCAACGGACCCATCTGTCAACCCTATATCTTTTGACACAGACGGGCACAGTAGGGTTGCCAGTATGAAAAGATTGTAGTCAATCTCGATTTTCTTATAATCCATAGAATCAATGAATCAAATACACGACAACTTAGTTGGTTCTTACATATTTATTGATAACTTTTTAGTCTGTTGATTTGGTTTTCTTTAGTCAAAATGTACACATGTAATGCAGTCTAATCGGTTATTCGGGAACATAGAGGCCAGACAGGAGATTTTTAGCAAGAGGGGCCACAGCTGCTGCAGCAGCCGCCACAGGGCCCGACAGCGCAGCCGCCGCAGCAGCCGAAGCAGGGACCTGTGGCATAGCAGGGTCCGCACACATTAGGTCCAAAACAACCGCCACAGCAGGGAGCACAGCAGCCACCGCAAGGTCCGCAACACATGATTGATCTCTAAAAGAAAAGCACAAAAAAAAATTAAGTCTTATTACAAATTTGTTAAATTAATTTCTTACCTAAAAACCAAAAAGGAAAAAAAAAAAAACAAATCAAGACTACAAAAGAATTTAGATGTTGTTGCTTTGAAATATTTTGTAAGAATGAGGCTATACGGAAAGGTACGAATACAGCCGGAGCTGGAGCTGAAGCTGATGTCAGAGGCAACTAGACGTAGCTAAATGAAAATATAAAAAAAAAAAAATTATTATATGTTCCATAATAAAGTGGAATATGAGAGCAACTGATTAACACGATTTATTGCCACACATACGCTGTGTCTTTACGTTTTTGCTGCATTTTTCATTTTGTCATTTAATTGGTAGTAAAATTTAGAGTCCCATTGCAATTTCATGGCACACAATGGCTCGCTAATGAATATGAATAACAAGAAACTCGCATGTGCCAACACGCACGCGACTCGCCAAAGTTGACAACAGCGGCAACAAAGCGGCCAAACAAATAAACAAACAGTCAGCTGATTGTGCGCTAAGACAAACAGACAGACAGACAGAGAGAGAGAGAGAGAGAGAGAGAGAGAGACAGACAGACAGAGAACAAGCTACTTACTTACTTACGAGGACTTTAGCCACTTATGTGGGGCAAAGGCAAACAAAGTTATGCGGCAAGTTGTGCCATTTGTTGTTGTTATTGTTCGCGCTATGCAACTGTCTTTTCACATAATGTCTCTGGGTTGTTAAAGTTGCCTCTACTCTATACTTTTCTCCCCAGCTCTCTCGCTCGCCACGAAGTGAACGCAAAACTCACATAAATTACGCGCCAGCAAAAGTCACAAAATGTCAAATGCAGCAAACACCAAAAAAAAAGAGAGAGAGAAAAACGAAAACGAGAAAAATAGAGAAACCGAATTGCAACGACAAAGTGCAGCAAAAATTGTGTGTTCAAGGCAAAATTACGATTGCCCGCGGTTGAGTCATTGTCATGAAGGCCTCCAACGACCGTGCTCCCCAGCTCTCCAGCTGCCGAGCTCCCTGGGCTTCAGAGTTTTTTTTTTTTTGGGAACTTTATGCCAGGAAATGCGACCAATTTGTAGTCATCGCCCGGCTATATAAATGCACGCCCATTGTCTGCTGTGGCCAGGCGGCGGGCAGAGCATCGTGGCTCGTGGCTCCAGGTCGATATGCGCGTGCTGCCCTTCAAAACTGACAGCGAAGCGACAGTGGCCACAAAAAAAAAAGATGAATTTTATACAAAAAAAAACTCTAATAAACCAACTATAATTTATGGCCCTTTGGGCACCGGCTAACCGCAATAGAAAGTGCAACGGAAAACTAGAATTTCGCCAATTAAATAATGGGCTATAGCACGTAGATTTCAAATTAAAAGTGCGCACAATAAAAAATAAATAAATAAATTATTAAAAATAAATAATAATTATACTATAATTCTTGCAAATTTAAGAAGTTAAAGCAATGCAGCAAGCGGCGAGGGCGTAAATTAAATTAAATGTATTAAAATATTTTATTTAGTTTTAGCTTGATGTTACTGTCTATTGAGTACTATCTAAATAAATTTTTAAAATTAAAATACAAATTTACATAAGTTACTTTATTATTATTTTAAATTATACGTTGTTTTTTTTTTATTATTATTTTTTTTTTTTATTTAATATATAAATATATAATTACTCAAAATCTAGAAAACTCTTGAAAGAAAAATATTAACTAACATTGGTAAAACTTTATTTATTTTTTTTTTTTAAATATAATTTTAATGATAAATTTTTTTTTATTTATTTGTATTCAATTAATTTTTTTATAAATAAGAACTTAAATTGGTAAAATTATTATAATTTTTTTTTTTTTTTTTTTTTTTTTTAGGATGTATGTTTTTTTAAGTTTTTTTTTTTTTATTTAAGTTATTATTATTTGAACTCTTGAAAGAAAAATATTAACTAACATTGGTAAAACTTTATTTATTTATTTTTTTTTTAAATATAATTTTAATGATAAATTTTTTTTATTTATTTGTATTCAATTAATTTTTTTATAAATAAGAACTTAACTTTTTTAAGTTTTTTTTTTTTATTTAAGTTATTATTATTTTCTTGAATAATTTTCTTAATAATTTTTATTATGTATAGTTTTTCATTTTTTTTTCTTTTTTTTTTTTTTAATGTATTCTTATTAAACTTATTTTTTATACCTTGAATCTGAATCCATAGGAAATGGAAAATCAGAATATATCAGGGTATAATACAATAGTTTTTTGAAATGTATGTAACAGGAAAGAGGCGTGGCAAACCTTCTTCTTGACCAGGGCCACGAGCTGAATTGGTTTAGTCCGTCTGTCTGTCTGCCTACTTGGCAGCGGGTGATTGGATTCTTGTTCATTGAGCTGTTAGCAAGGGGATACCTACATATATAAATTTAAAAATTTCCAAATCTAGTTGCAAATACTGCTGCATAAGGTGGAAGAGCCTAGAGGGACAAGTGAACACAAAGTTAAAATAGAGACACATGTTGTAAAGAGTAAAGAGAGAACATGGAGACAATATTTTTATATTATTTAAAATTCACATGTTCGCCAATGACAATTGTCCATTAATTTCATTTCAAGATGTAGCTTTATGCATTTTGCAGTTTTCAATTGAGGCCCGAGTAGAGGCTGTGGTATAAATCAAGTTTGGACAAATAAACGAGCTCAAATCTTACATCAACTTGAAAAATGCAACGATTTTTTTTTTACGGTTTTCTTTGTTACCTTAGTCTATTGGGCGTATGTGTAATGAAAGAGTGCATAAAGCAGAAGGCGCAGAAATTGAAGAAAGGGAAGAAGACGATGCCCAGCCAAAAATCATGCAAATGAGTTTAGCAACTGCAATGCTTGGCCAGGCTCCAAGCAGAGGCTGAACTGGAACTCTCTGGCTTCTGTGTGCTGTACTCGAAATAATGGTCATGAAATGAAAACGAATCAGGGCAATTCAACAGACAGAAAGCCCCCCTACAAAAAAAAAAGAAGGGGGCTAAAGCCAAACTGAGAGAAAAAAAAAAAATGGGCATTCACTGCCAATGATGAAGATGACGACAAAAGTAATGATGATGATGATGATGATGACGAGGACGAGAATGTCGACGTGAATGAGTTTGATGCGAGCAACTGTAAATGTTGAATGCGATGCGATGCGATGCGATGCGTTTGAGTTTGCGTCTGCCATGCAGCTGGGCGTGAAAATGCAATTTACTGGCTACGACTGACGGCTCAGGATCAGCACAGAAATCGGATAGACTAGGCGGCGTGGTGCGAGGGGCTGGGGTTGGCTGCAGCTTGTTGAAGGGCAAGCACTGGCCAAACAAAAACCTAGCCACAACAATTGTAATTAAAAGCTGCGCTAACCAAAATGATAAATATCTTGGCAAAAAACCGAACCGAAGCACTTGCCAACAAGTTCAACAAAAAGCAAGTTAGAGTGCTGTATATGGCAGTGAATGACTGGAGAATACTCGCTCAGGGATGGGAAATATATGTTGATTTTTCGTAAATACCTTTTTGCATCTATTGCAAATGGGAAATCAAGTTAAATATATTTTTTTCTATGGGAAAAATGTATTATAATATATATTTTTGGTGTAAATATTTATAATTTAATGAAAATAGGAAATCTAGTTAAGCTGATTTCTTTTTCTTCCATAAGAAAGATTTATTTTAATATATATTTTTTGTGTGAATATTTATAATTTATTGCAAATGGGAAATCAAGCTAAATTCATTTCTTATTCTTCCATAAGAAAGATTTATTGCAATATATATTTTTTTATGCCCTGAACCCATTGAAAATGGGAAATCAGGGTATAATGGTTTTGTTGAAATGTATGTAAAAGGCAGAAAGAGGCGTGGCAGACCCCACAAAGTATATGTCAAGTTGAGTCGATTTAGCACTATTCCTCTGTCTATTTCTTTCTCAGTATTCCCTCAACGTATTTCCTTTACGTAATTACGTAATTCCTCTACGTATTTCCTTTACGTATTTCCTATACGTAATACCTCTACGTAGTTCCTCTACATCTTTAATGCTTAGCTGATCGATCACACACTCGACTTCACTCTATTGCGCTGTTGCGCTGACCTCCAGCAGGCCTGGACGACTGAAGAAATGCTGCAGCTGCTGCCCTTTATATAGGGCCACTTTTACTCAAGCACTGTCTCTCTGAAATGTTGAGCGTGACGGCAGGTAGAGCTCGCTGTAATCGAGCTTCAAGTGGGCAATGGGAACGCTCTCTGCTGCTGTGAGCATTCTAGCTTTGTTTTACCTAAATACAAATACCAAATGAGAACTGCTGCATACACATAGACAACTTTAATGATCTTCTGCACTTCTTTTTTCTTTTTCTTCAATGACAAAAAATTACTATAATATATATATATTTTATGTTTATATAATAAACCTCAGGGTAGGACTGTCCATGACAACAAATAATAATAAGTTTTTATTAGAAGAGTCTTCAAATAATCATATACCAAATTGCAAATCCCTATATACCGTCTTTGCTCTTCCTGAACGGGAATTAAAACATAAACAAAAACAAAAACTTGTACTTTTACTTTTTCTTATTTTTGTGTTTTGTTGTTATTTGACTGTTGTTGTTTTTGTGCTCTTTTGTCTGGCCGTCGCGCTGTTTGTTACTTCTCACACAATTCCCCTTCATGGGTTGCCCGTCGCCGGCGTTATACAGAAAATGGCCGGCCTGGGAGCTGCTATAATACAATTTATACGACAACACTTTAGTGCAAAGTTTATGCGCAGTGTTTACAACGTGCCATAAAAGCCGGACAATGCATGAAATGGTCTGAGAGAGAAAGAGACAGAGAGAGACAACGAGAGAGCGAGAGAGAGAGAGAGGGTAGCGTGGGAGCGCTGGATTAGGGCTAGGGCAACCAACGGTTGGCTATAATGTAAACCGTAAATGTACTCCTCATGCTGCGGGTGCGTAACAAGTGCAGCAGCTCATAGCCCGCATAAGCAGGATGATCTGCCGGTCGTAGTCGTCCTCGTTGTCGTTGTCGTTGTCGTTGTCGTTGTCGTTGTCGTAGTCATAGTCGAAGTTCTCATTCCGGCATTGAGTTCATTGGCTCGCCTCGGAGGAACACAAATTGTCGCCTGGCATTGGCAGCTAGTAAAAATTAAGTAATAAACTAACTTTAACACAGGTTGCTTTCCACTGCTGTTGCTCTTGTTATGTAACACACACATACACAGAGAAACAGTTGTGGCAACAACAAATATGTTTTTAGAGCCATAATCCAGACCATGTTAATGCCCATACAACATTGTTGGGCAGTTTGTTAACATTTAACTAAAGTGTTATTAGCGAGCGTAGAGCTACAATATGAATGTGGAATAGAACTACAAGAGACCTCAAATGGAATCGTGTAATAGTTATAGAAATAGAAATAAGGTTATTTAGGCTAGGGATATTAATGTAGAGTTAAGCTCAATTTAAATTTATTTGGCTCAAAATGTTGACACTTTTTTTTGTTGTTGTCAAATTCAACGCTGTTCAGAAACGAATATGAGATACAATTTCGAACGATATACCTCATTATAGAGTTTATAGCAGCATTCCTTCCATCTACTTCTTCATTATAGAGCCTATAGAGGCAGCATTCTATCCATCTAAAGCCTGAGCACAAAAGTCAGTTTTAAGAACAACCTAACGATTCAGATCACATTATATTATTTAATATTTAAACTACATTCTTTAATTATATTTTTAATATTTAAATGTGTTTTACTTATAATAAAATTGAGTCAATTTAAACAAATATTTTTATTTATATAAAATGATTCAATGGTTTCATATATATCACATATTATATTCGAAATAATTACAGAAATATTTAAATGAATATTTACAGCGACAATTGATACATAATAAAATATTAAAATCCCATATAAGCTGAAGCGTTGAAAAACGCTTTATTATTGCAACAATTTCTTTACCACAATATTTTAATATTAATTTAATTTTTAAAATTATTTTATTAAATATTCAACTGCTTGTGCACATTATACTACACTTCATATCATTCAGCTACCCAAATTCCATCAGCATAGCTCAATATTTAAACATCTATCGATATTCGCTCAGAGCTCTTCATTCAGTCAACTCGCAATTAACAATTAACAATTTCAGTTTTCACATCGAACAGCTGCACAAACTATTTGAAGCTGATGGTATTCAATTAGTTTTATATAATTTAGAGCATAATGAAATGAGATAATTATGTAGTTAACGGGAAATAGAAATTTAATTAAAACAAACAGCAAAACGCCAATGGGTGCTGCGAGTCAGTTACAGTTTCATTCACTTTGTCAGTCAGTTAATCAATTTTACAACAAATGAGGGAGAGCGGAGAGAGGGTGGAGTCGTGTGCTGTGCTGCTGTAGGTGACAATTGGAATAGGTGCGGAGGAGCAAAGTTGATTCATTCATTACCTGAGGCGCCAAATGGCACAATCTAATTAATTAGGCAAACCGGCAGAATGAAATCAAACCTAAATAGGCAGGGAAAACAAATAAGGATACAAGGACGAAGCGAACGAGCTCCTGGGCTGTGTCAGTGCTGTCAAGCAAATGCTCCGAGTGTAGAGGAAATGAAGAACAACTCTGAATTGAATTGAATGGCATCAACTACTAATGCACATAATTGATATCCATCGAGCTGATGACAGATGAAATGCTACGGCATAATCATTTTACTTAGCTGCTAACAGCATTCACATTTTGAAGACAGCAACAACATCTGCAATTGCTGCACATAGAATTTCTAATCGCACAAATCACATAAATATCAATGGCCCCTGGCCCAGTTGTCTAAACGGGCGAGCGAATGAAGTGAATGTCATCCCATTGCACACTGTCCACTGATCGAAATACTAACATACGCTCCATCAATTTCCATCAGGCACTCTGTGCCTAATCAAATCGCCTCACAAACGAGCCACGCGCCTCACTTAATTGCCTTCAATTTAACCACAAATTACACGACCCCCCGCTTAAGCAGCCAAGCTGTCGAGAAACGCATCTCTATTTATTTTATTTTCAGTTTTGTTTTGTTTTGTTTGTTTTTGCCTCATCGTTTTCATAAATTTGCGTTAAATTGACTTTATGACGCGCAGCGCATCAAAATTTCGACACTTGTGGCTAATTTGCAACACATTTCCCTCCAAAACTTTGACAACAACAAAAATTGAACTAAAAAAAAAATAATAATAACATAGAATGCTCAAAGAGGAAATGACAAAAATCACAAAAAAAAATACGGTTGTGCGAGCTAGTGAGCTGCACGACTAATACATACCCTAGACAGCAGCATATCATTTATCATTTAGCTCTTAGAACTTGTATATGAAGACTTTTGAGACTGTCTTCAGCCTTTAGATCTTGAGTCTTTTGGTTTTAAATCTTTATATCTTGTCTTAACATCATTAAATCATGAGCCTTTAATTTCTGTGTCTTGAATCATTAGTTCAATATATATTGATTCTTACGTTTTTAAATCCTGGTTCTTCAGATATTGAATCCCTAGATCTTGAGGCTTCACAACTTGAATTTCTAGAACTTGAGAATATAGATTTTGAGATCGTGAGGCCATAGATCTCAAGTATTTCAATATTGAGTATGCCTCTATATAATGAGTCATAAGATCTTGACTCTTTAAAGCACAAATAAGCTCTTAAATCTTGAGATTCTTTGATTTGATATTCTTACTTTCGAGTCTTTTCGCATTAATCTCTCTATACATCAATCACTTATAGTCTTCAATCTGAATACCCTACAAACTAAAATACCCTCTTTTGGGGCAGCTTTCAGAAAAGTGGTGAAAAACACAGGGAAAGCGCAAAAGTAGCGTTGAAAATTAAGTGGAAATGAATTGCACGCTTGAATTTCAATGGAGCGTCCGGCACGTTAATGTTTACTCAAGTGGAAATCGAGTCACTGACAACTCGCCGCCGCCGCCGCCGCCCCCCGTCCCGCCCAGTCACGCCTCTGGCCGCCAAGACCATACGCTGTCCATTTCCGGCCAGCAACTTTCTGCACAACCACAAAAGGCACAACTTAGAAAGAAAGAAAAAACGACGATAAAAATAATGAAAAATATTTGTGCAAAGACAGTGAATAAAAGAAAAACTCAAGCAAGAGGCACGAAACACAAGCAAGTCGAATAAAAGTGACTTTTCGAGTGGGCTGCCAACTGAACCTTCATTTAAATTTGATAAAGTTGAAGTATTTAAAATCACATAAATTAACTGAAAATTTGGTCAAAGAAATAAATATAAATATTGATCAAATTAGGTGTGAATAATGAGCTTTAAAGTGTTACCTGAGCGAATGAAAATGGAGTGGGGCATGGATATAGTTATAGATAAATATTATTGCTGCTGCCACAGCAGCTGCTCTTATTGTTGTTGTTGTTATTTAGGTAAAAGTTTTGGCGCAGCGAGCTGAGTTAATTTGTATCCACAACTCAATTGCAAAAGTTTAAGCGGGCAAAAGATTTATGAAGTTTATATGCAATAACATGGCAGTCGAGTCAGTCGAGGCTCGCAGGCAGTCAAGCAACCAAGGCAGTCGGCAAATGCGCCAACAAACTCGAAAACAATAAACAAGTACGGCAAGGACCCTGGCAGGCTATGCAATAAGTATGCAGCAGCCAGAGCTACACAAACAGTAACTGAAACAGAAATAGCAACAGAAGCTGAAGCAGTAGCAGAGACGGCAACTGAAATCGAAACAGAGTGAGCGAAGTGGCTTCGGGCACTGCAATCAGCTTTGATAAGCAGCAAATGGCCAGTCAAATGATAACGATAACGAGTCTATCGATAGCAGCCGACCAAGTTCGCAGACCCAACTGTAGCCAAAGAGCCACAGAAACAGTCAATGCAGTTGCCGATTGACTTTTATGTCAGGCTAAAAGGCAAAGCAGCGCACGAAATTAGTTTCGCCTGTGGCTAAAAACTCAATTTTCATAACAATTTTCCTGCTGCTGCCATAATGAACAGCTACATTTTGTTCCTCATCTCACTGTTGATTTTACTGCTGAATATTCCCTCAAGAACTGATGCGCTCTCTCAGTTTAAGTCTTCCTTCTTCCGTCTCTCTCTCTCTCGCTCTCTCCATTTCTATTGAGTGAGTTACATTTACAGTTGGAGTTATTAAAATGCTGCTGCAAGTTGATTTAATGCACAGCTGGCAACGATTTGTGCTATCATAAAATATGTATTTGACTCTATTATTAAAAATACATAAGCGAAAAAATTCAACGCGCAAATAAAAACGATTCGTAAATACTCTTATGAGCACCAGAGAGAAGCCAGAGCAGGTAGAAATATCATTGGCTGCATTTAAACCGAACGGCGCTCAGCATTAGAGCAGTGCAGCGAGCATGCACGATGGAAAGAAGAAGAGTGAGCACTATAAATAGAACAGCGCGTCAAAGCTAGGCTTCAGTTGCAGCTGATTGGTGCAATAGTGTGCAGCTGATCGTAATTGGCAGTAGGCAAGCAGCCGAAGAGTGAGCAGGATGACAGTCTATGTTATAAATGTTAAAGCGTAAGGGTAAAGAGCTCAGCTATATATGCGAAGCTAATGAACTTGTATTATAATTACATGTAAAGGCAAATAGCTTGAATTGAATATGATAGTTAAAAATTTATGAAGATCAATTAAAAACATTAAATAATAGATATAATTCATAGATAATAGAAAAAAAAAAAAAAAAAAAAAAATATATATATATATATATATATATATATATATATATATATATATATATATATATATATATATATATATATTATGAGAAAAGTATATACACAAAATTAAAACAATTTATAATATAAATAAAATTAATTCCAGTCAAAATATTTTTACTCAAACCAACTTTCGACATATATTTAAACATTTGACATATCATATAAAAAGCATCCTTATCGAGAGTATTGTTAGCGACATAGTTGAGTTTATGGCATTGAAAACAATGCAACAAACTTTTGTAGCATACGTGGCGTATGCGTAATGTCAACTTTGCATATGCATAAAAGATTTCGAGCTGGAGTTGCTACTGCTGCTGCTGCTGTTGCTGTTGCTGTTGCATAATTTCGCATAAATTGCGCTGACATTTTTTAATCTATGTTGAAAGTTTTGCTGCGCACAAAAATGTATAAGCAGACACACACAGACACACCCATACACACACTCGTATATATCACCATTTGCATAAATCCCAATTGCAGTGCACTTTGCCATGCCCGTGTCTCAATGGCCAAATAAAATATCAACCCCAGCAACAACAACGAAAAAAGGAGCAGCTCAGCTGCACTTTAGTCGCTTGCCATCTTGAAGATTCATAAAATGTGTATGAGTGCAAAATGTTTTAAATTTATTACAATAAAAACGAGCTGGGCGACGAGCGAGTACGCAAATGCGACATAAAACGTTAAAAGATAAAGCAGCTTGCCAAGGCAATGGCCATTTTTTATGCGCCTTAAAGTGCGCTACATAAAAACGAGTCAACTCACACATACACACACACACACTCCTATACGCACAGGTGGATCTGACGGGATGCATTGATGTGACTACACAAGAAAACAAAAAAGAAAGAAACGTGGAAATTGTTGCAGGCACGCGGACTGGAATGGGGCCACGTTTATCAGCCAAAGGCAAAAGGTGGCGACTCCTCACCTCCAGTTTCAGTTACAGTTTCAGTTTCAGTTTGAGCTTCAATTTCAGTTGATGCCGCCGCTGCTGCTGCTGCTGCTGCCGCTGCCGCTGCCGCTGCTGCTGGTGCTTCTATCGGCTGCTTGTTTTCCTCTGCGGCTGTTCATCAGCAGCCCCACAAAGCAGACGCATTTATTACATTGCTTTTGCACAATATTTTCTTCTTTTCCTTTCTTGTCGTTTTTTTTGTTTTTGTGTGCTCCGCCGGCCTTTTAACTGAAAAATTGGCACAGTGCGCCGTTTGGCATGCAAAGCAACCATTACAATTATTTTAGCTTCTTCCATTGCTCTGTTCTCTTTACCTTCTTTTTTTTTTTTTTGTTCTCTGGTTGCCTTTTGCTTCTGTTGCTCCTGCCATTGTCAGTCGGCCACGCGCCTGCCACGCTTCACTGACACTGGCCCTGGACCCGGGGCCGTGCTGCCTCGCCTCAACTCGATTCGGCTTGCCGGCCTGCCTATGAGAATGCCGCAAATCAGCTTCAATTTTAAGTTTGACAGTGCCCAACGGTTAGCGGGTATATGCTTTAAATAGGAATTATTCAAATGTAACTATATATAGCTGAGAATGAGAGAAATATTGGAACTATTATATTAAAATAATTACAAGGAAAGGCATTTATATACATTAAAAATACTCAATACATTTGTGTATAATTTTAAAATTAATTTACATATTAATAAATTATGTACATTGAAGAAAAAAGTTTCAACTTTTTCTAAAGAGTAAAAGTTAAAATTAACCATCAGAAACAATATTAAATTACAATTCAGCCGCACCAATTAAATCATAAAGCACAGCCATTGGTCTAGGAAAAGAGAAATTCCATTGCAATGTGATATCTGTAAGCGTGAGCAGACTGGCAAGAGCGAACATTAAGGGAAATTTTATTCATTATGCATACACGTACAGATCAGATATCAAAGCATGGGAGATAGAAAGCGAGAGAAAGAGAAGACAGTATGAGTTGAGAGCTGCATTAGCACTGCACAGCGTTAGAGCTGTGCAATGAATGCGCACGATGGAAAGAAGAAGAGTGAGCTTTATAAAAAGCTACGCTCCCACTGCAGCTTATTAGTGCTGTGCGCTGATCGTGATTGGCAGTGGGCAAGCGGCTGGAGAGTGAGCTGGACGAGCTTTATAAAAAGCTACGCTTCCACTGCAGCTGATTGGTGCTGTGAGCTGATCGTGATTGGCAGTGGGCAAGCGGCTGGCGTGTGAGCAGGACGACATGAAATATGTACTAAATCGTATATATGCGAGGTGAAAGGATAAAGAGATAAGCAATACATGCTAAGCCAAAATGCTTGTAATATACCTACATCTAAAATGCTGTTTTCAGCTAATAATTAGTGGTACTTTCTTTCTGATTTATATTTCTATTATTTATTTTCAAATATTAACCACCTTTTTTTACTTTCGAGGGTATTGCATCGTAGACTAGCTGTAACTTCCCCCGTTAGCTGCTGTTGTAATGCGCGTGTCTACTAACTTGAATGTTCATTGAAGTGTGTGGAAAATCAATTAATGTGCTGTTTCCTTTTCAAGTTGTTTTAAAAGATTTACGCATGGCTTCAGCATGTGTCAAGTGCAACTCAAACAAACCTGCGAACCGAGAGGGCAAATCAATTTTGAAAAAGGCTCGCATATGCTGAAGCGTGGGCTGTGTGTGTGTGTGTGTGTGGCTGGTCTGCTTCTGTTGTGTTGTGGTTATTTTCGCAGTTCGCCTTGATAATGAGATCAACGTGAGCAGCAACAACAACAGCTGAAGCTGAAGCCAATTGTCAGAGGCTAAAGATGAAGCTGCTCGGCTTGGGACCTGAAGCTGGCTGTGCAAATATTTGGCTTCTTGACTTTTTGTTGCTGACAACTGACCACAAAATTTGTTTAACATGCCGAGCAACTCAAATTTCATGCCGCATTGCCTGTGCAACTGACCCACTTTTTGGGGCTGGGGCGGCTTTCTGCAATGTGGGTCGGGTTCAACGGGTGTGACCGGGGGCCTGCAGAACTACGCCTGAGCAAACAAAGTGCCAAAGATGATGGCGTCGACCGACGACCGTCGACCGTCAACCGGCGACTCATTCGTACCGCACACTTTGCTCTGTTGCCAGTGGCAACAGAGTGGCAGCCGCAACAATTTCATTAAATTTACTTGATGCCATCCACAAAAATATGTGACAAAGGGACTCTACAATTGTGCTAGAGCAAGTAATATGCCAGCTGCATATTTACACACGAGCAGATTGCTTGCATTCCTTTCACTGTGTTTGTGTGTATGTGCGTGTGTGTGTGGTGCACGCATATGCACCTTGCTATCTTGGTATTCTGGTAGCCCATTTGAAAATGTTGGTAATTGGAAATGCTCAGCATTTGACCACAATGCACAAGCAGCAGGCTACCAGACATACATACATACATACATATAACTGAATTTGAAACTTCAATATATTGAAGTTCAGTTAAAGTTTGAACAGTTAATTAGTACAGATAATAAGTGAGCACTAGACTTCTTTCTGCTCATTGAATAAGCGGAATGGCTCTCAGAATAATTGCATCCCGGCCAATGTCCGCTGCCATTAAACACATAATGAATTGTGCGGCTAACTGTTGCTGAGTGTTGGCCGGACTAGGTGGTATCAAGGATTTCGGCAGTGTGCTGCAAGGATAACATGAATGCAACGCGAAAGGGAGAGCGAAAGAGAGACAGTGAGAGAGAGAGGGAGAGCGAGAGCAAGAGCGCACGCGACAAAGAGCCGGGGCCAATTATACGGTTTGTTAACACACAAAACAGAAAATGTAATTACATTTGGAACTGGCGACGACGACGTCGACGGCGATGTCGGTAGCGGCGCCTTTGAAATCCGATTTAATATTGTTAACTGTGTGCAAAACTTTGTCATTTAATTTTGCAAATTACACTAGAAATGCGACAGATACCAAACACCCCACCAAGCAGCGAGAGTGAGAGTGAGAGTGAGAGAGCCTAACAGAATGAGAGAGAGAGGGAGTGAGAGAGGCAATTGGCGTATGCAAATGTGCAAGACGCTGCCAGCGCTGCTAACGCTACAAATGCAAATGCATCTACTCTAATGCCCGCTCCTCTCCGTGATTCTCATAATGCTGCCTTAATGCCTCAACTAATGAGCCTACATTAACGGAATTCGCCGCCAGAGGGAGCCACCTGCTGCAACCCAATGTAAGCCTTTCCCACAGGGCAGGCTTAGAGCATTGCAATTTGTCACGTAATTTATTAAAATGCTACACACACTAACGGTACATGCACGTACAAAGCACACACTCACATATCTATATATTTGTATATATGCACATACATACATACATACATATCTCGGCCGATACAATTGGCGTAATCATCGTTATAACATAGTCATAATCAGTGCCACTATTGTGCTGCAGCTCATTGATTTGCAATTATGACACGTGCCAGGTACAGTTTAAAGCCAAACTCACACTTCAATACACATACACATGCACAGGCACACACACACATAGACATGATTCCATTTGCCTTTTAAACCGAATATGGTCAAAGATTGACCACAGTAAGAGTGTGGGAGGTTTTTTTTTCGGCACAATCAAATTAAAGAGACTTTGAATTTTGATTGCAGGCATCAATTTAACAAGCTCTGCAGCTTTTATTTATTTTAGAAAAATATAATGATAATATAACAAGTAAGTAAGCTCTAGTCGAGACTGCCCGACTAGGAAATCCCCTGAACCCTTCGGAGAACTGATATTTCAATAATTCTCCGCGTCTTTTTGCTTACAAAAGAAACACACACACACATACATAGGCACATATAGGCACGCACGCATAAACACGCATGGGCTGCAGTTGGGCTTCTCATGGAAACTTAATTGTTTAATAACTTTTTTTGTGGATGTACGTTCTTCATGAAACTTTTAGATTGTGATTATATCATTACTATGCGTGTATATGCTGAAGCTCAAGTCTCTAGTATTTGAAATACGCCTTATACAAAGGTGAGGGTGAGGGGGTGGATATAGGGGTGGGGGTGAATTATAAAAAAAAAACCGAAATTCTATAATCAACATATGAGTCTACATTTCAAATTTGGAGACTCTAGCTCAAAAGATATAGGAGATATAATTTTATAATTGTCTTTCGATAAGGTTTTTTATCGATAAAAAAATAATCGGACGAGTTATCGTTATTCGGTGATAAACTCGATATGCGCGTGCTATATACGGACATTTTAAAAAAAAGTTGAAGTCTCTAGCTATTGTATCTTCGGAAATCGACGCGTTCAAACATACGGACAGACGGACGGACAGACGGACGGACAGACAGACGGACAGGGCTAAATCAACTTTTCTCGTCGCCCGCATCCTTGCAGATCCTGGCGTGTGACATCTCACATAGTGCATAATGTCAAGGAGTACAAATTAGCCAAAGGACATACCGATCGTACTTTTATTGTACAAGTTATACAAGATTTCTTCTGGTATAAGCATTGGGACGGAAATTTTACAAGTCCTTGGTTCTTAGATAACATACTAATCCTTTGCAGGCAAACATTGGCGCTACTCCTCGTGAGTCTAAAACACCAATTACTTTCGTCCTGCGTAAGGATATAGCTGAATAGGAGCTATTTTTCTAAAAGATTTTTTTCTTACCTGCAGTCTGCAGCGAACAAAAATGCTTTAATAAATCAAAAATAAAACAAAAATATACACAGCCCAAAAGTATGCAGCAAAAACTTGCAAATTTGTGTATGGTTGGTGAATAAATAAGCTGCCGCTTGAAAGTATGCAATAAAATTTAAATGGACTGCAATTGACGATCGTTTTAAACGTAATTTTCATATTTATTTATTTTTTTTTTTCAGCTAAAATATGTAGTTAAAAATGAATTGAAAAATATGATTTTTTTTAAATATATATTTATTTAAATAAATTTCATTACTGAGCTAAAATAAAATATGTTGTTTCTTTCTCCTCCAATACAAAGCGAATTCTCCGAGTTCCTCACGTCTAATCTTCAAAATCCTTGAATGCCAATCGATAGCTGAGTTGCTCACAAGCTCAAAATGGTATGTCCTTACAGGATCTTCAAGGATATGACTGAGTTATGGCTATGCAAAGAATATCCTGATATAGAAAATAAGCTCTAACTTGGTCATATCCTTGCAAGTTTTGATAAGACTCGATGCGTTGACATCGGAAGGACCAAATACATCGATTTACATCAAAATATTGGGGGGTCATCTAAGGATCAAAGGACATTCATGGTAGATCAAATCGACAAAACTCAGCCGCATCCTTGCAGATCCTGGCGTGTGACATCTCACATAGTGCCTAATGTCAAGGAGTACAAATTAGCCAAAGGACATACTGATCGTACTTTTATTGTACAAGTTATACAAGATTTCTTCTGGTATAAGCATTGGGACGGAAATTTTACAAGTCCTTGGTTCTTAGATAACATACTAATCCTTTGCAGGCAAACATTGGCGCTACTCCTCGTGAGTCTAAAACACCAATTACTTTCGTCCTGCGTAAGGATATAGCTGAATAGGAGCTATTTTTCTAAAAGATTTTTTTCTTACCTGCAGTCTGCAGCGAACAAAAATGCTTTAATAAATCAAAAATAAAACAAAAATACAAAAAATGCACAGCCCAAAAGTATGCAGCAAAAACTTGCAAATTTGTGTATGGTTGGTGAATAAATAAGCTGCCGCTTGAAAGTATGCAATGAAATTTAAATGAACTGCAATTGACGATCGTTTTAAACGTAATTTTCATATTTATTTATTTTTTTTTTTTCAGCTAAAATATGTAGTTAAAAATGAATTGAAAAATATGATTTTTTTTTAATGTATTTATATTTATATATCAAAAATACGTTTAAAACGATCGTCAATTGCAGTTCATTTAAATTTCATTGCATACTTTCAAGCGGCAGCTTATTTATTCACCAACCATACACAAATTTGCAAGTTTTTGCTGCATACTTTTGGGCTGTGCATTTTTTGTATTTATACCCTGAACCCATTGAAAATGGGAAATCAGGGTATAATGGTTTTGTTAAAATGTATGTAACAGGCAGAAGGAGGCGTGGCAGACCCCACAAAGTATATATATTCTTGATCAGGGCGACGAGATAAGTTGATTTAGCCCTGTCCGTCTGTCTGTCTGTCCGTCTGTCCGTCTGTCCGTCTGTCCGTCTGTCCGTCTGTCCGTATGTTTGAACGCGTCGATTTCCGAACCTATGATAGCTAGAGACTTGAATTTTTTTTTAAAATGACCGTATATACAGCGCGGATGTCGAGTTTATCACTAGAATTCGATAAATTATCCCGTTATGTTTTTATCGAATACAAACATTCAAGTTCAAATCAGATGCCAGTACAGATGCTAGCGGCGCGTCATTTGATCATGAGGTCTCGGGTTCAAACCTCAGAGCGGTCGGAGTTAATTTATGTTTATTTTCTTTTTTTTAAATTTTTTTCAAAATATTTATACATATATTTATTTAAATGAGCTTACTATTCAGCCACAACAGTTTTTCTATAAGTGTGCACACATCCATTCAAAGAAACAATTAGTTTAGTTTAGATTCGCTAGATGGCGCTGCAGCAGTGAATGTATTACTGTTTTGCCATCAAACTGTAAGTAAGTGAAGTGGCGTAGTGAATAGCAGCGCGCCACTCAATCGAGAGGTCTCGGGTTCGAACCCCAGATCGGGCGGAATTATTGTTTATTTTTTTTTTAATTGTTTCAAAAATTGAAATTTTAACCACACTAAATGTGAATATTTATTAGTTTGGTTCAGGGTAGTATCTAGTCGAGCACTCTCGACTAGAGTTTTCTTACTTGTTTTGTTTTATTTTTGATTTATTAAAGCATTTTTGTTCGCTGCAGACTGCAGGTAAGAAAAAAATCTTTTGGAAAAATAGCTCCTATTCAGCTATATCCTTACGCAGGACGAAAGTAATTGGTGTTTTAGACTCACGAGGAGTAGCGCCAATGTTTGCCTGCAAAGGATTAGTATGTTATCTAAGAACCAAGGACTTGTAAAATTTCCGTCCCAATGCTTATACCAGAAGAAATCTTGTATAATTTGTACAATAAAAGTATGATCTGTATGTCCTTTGGCTAATTTGTACTCCTTGACATTATGCACTATGTGAGATGTCACACGCCAGGATCTGCAAGGATGCGGCTGAGTTTTGTCGATTTGATCTACCATACATGTCCTTTGATCCTTAGATGACCCCCCAATATTTTGATGTAAATCGATGTATTTGGTCCTTCCGATGTCAACGCATCGAGTCTTATCAAAATTTGCAAGGATATGACCAAGTTAGAGCTTATTTTCTATATCAGGATATTCTTTGCATAGCCATAACTCAGTCATATCCTTGAAGATCCTGTAAGGACATACCATTTTGAGCTTGTGAGCAACTCAGCTATCGATTGGCATTCAAGGATTTTGAGGATTAGACGTGAGGAACTCGGAGAATTCGCTTTGTATTGGAGGAGAAAGAAACAACATATTTTATTTTAGCTCAGTAATGAAATTTATTTAAATAAATATATATTTAAAAAAAATCATATTTTTCAATTCATTTTGAACTACATATTTTAGCTGAAAAAAAAAAAATAAATAAATATGAAAATTACGTTTAAAACGATCGTCAATTGCAGTCCATTTAAATTTTATTGCATACTTTCAAGCGGCAGCTTATTTATTCACCAACCATACACAAATTTGCAAGTTTTTGCTGCATACTTTTGGGCTGTGTATATTTTTGTTTTATTTTTGATTTATTAAAGCATTTTTGTTCGCTGCAGACTGCAGGTAAGAAAAAAATCTTTTAGAAAAATAGCTCCTATTCAGCTATATCCTTACGCAGGACGATAGTAATTGGTGATTTAGACTCACGAGGAGTAGCGCCAATGTTTGCCTGCAAAGGATTAGTATGTTATCTAAGAACCAAAATTTCCGTCCCAATGCTTATACCAGAAGAAATCTTGTATAACTTGTACAATAAAAGTACGATCAGTATGTCCTTTGGCTAATTTGTACTCCTTGACATTAGGCACTATGTGAGATGTCACACGCCAGGATCTGCAAGGATGCGGCTGAGTTTTGTCGATTTGATCTACCATGAATGTCCTTTGATCCTTAGATGACCCCCCAATATTTTGATGTAAATCGATGTATTTGGTCCTTCCGATGTCAACGCATCGAGTCTTATCAAAATTTGCAAGGATATGACCAAGTTAGAGCTTATTTTCTATATCAGGATATTCTTTGCATAGCCATAACTCAGTCATATCCTTGACGATCCTGTAAGGACATACCATTTTGAGCTTGTGAGCAACTCAGCTATCGATTGGCATTCAAGGATTTTGAGGATTCCATAAAAAATTGTATCCCAAATTTTTGCAAGGGGTTTGGTCGAAAAATGGCCAACTGCCACCTTAACTTGGCTTTTTGAAGGACTAGCAGCTTGTCTTTTTTACCATAGAAAGTCCTTAGGCCACTGATGACGAATATGAAAGTAGAAGGACGAAAGTCCTTTTAACAACGGATAAATAGGGACTTTTTTGTGCAGAGAAAACTGCCTCTAGCTCAGCCGTATCCTTGCGTATCCTGGCAAATTTGACAGCACACTAAATGGGGTCACCAGGACTACCAACTGGCCAAAGAACATTAAAATCGTCCTGGCGGTTAACGAGATATTGGCGTTTTAGCGTGTTTTGGGTGATTTCCTTAGCTGCCGAGGCCGCTCGGCATTTCAAGTCCTGGACTCTTAGATAACCCCCCAATATTTTGATGGGGATCGATGCGAATGGCTCACACGATCCTAACGCATCATTTTCTTTTGTCCTGCGAAAGGATATGGTGGAGTTATGCCTTAAAAACTTAGACGTGAGGAACTCGGGGAATTCGCTTTGTATTGGAGGAGAAGGAAACAACATATTTTATTTTAGCTCAGTAATGAAATTTATTTAAATAAATATAAATACATTTTAAAAAAAATCATATCTTTCAATTCATTTTTAACTACATATTTTAGCTGAAAAAAAAAATAAATAAATATGAAAATTACGTTTAAAACGATCGTCAATTGAAGTTCATTTAAATTTTATTGCATACTTTCAAGCGGCAGCTTATTTATTCACCAACCATACACAAATTTGCAAGTTTTTGCTGCATACTTTTGGGCTGTGTATATTTTTGTTTTATACCAGAAGAAATCTTGTATAACTTCTACAATAAAAGTACGATCTGTATGTCCATTGGCTAATTTGCACTCCTTGACATTATGCACTATGTGAGATGTCACACGCCAGGATCTGCAAGGATGCGGCTGAGTTTTGTCGATTTGATCTACCATGAATGTCCTTTGATCCTTAGATGACCCCCCAATATTTTGATGTAAATCGATGTATTTGGTCCTTCCGATGTCAACGCATCGAGTCTTATCAAAACTTGCAAGGATATGACCAAGTTAGAGCTTATTTTCTATATCAGGATATTCTTTGCATAGCCATAACTCAGTCATATCCTTGAAGATCCTGTAAGGACATACCATTTTGAGCTTGTGAGCAACTCAGCTATCGATTGGCATTCAAGGATTTTGAGGATTAGACGTGAGGAACTCGGAGAATTCGCTTTGTATTGGAGGAGAAAGAAACAACATATTTTATTTTAGCTCAGTAATGAAATTTATTTAAATAAATATATATTTAAAAAAAATCATATTTTTCAATTCATTTTTAACTACATATTTTAGCTGAAAAAAAAAATAAATAAATATGAAAATTACGTTTAAAACGATCGTCAATTGCAGTCCATTTAAATTTTATTGCATACTTTCAAGCGGCAGCTTATTTATTCACCAACCATACACAAATTTGCAAGTTTTTGCTGCATACTTTTGGGCTGTGTATATTTTTGTTTTATTTTTGATTTATTAAAGCATTTTTGTTCGCTGCAGACTGCAGGTAAGAAAAAATCTTTTAGAAAAATAGCTCCTATTCAGCTATATCCTTACGCAGGACGATAGTAATTGGTGATTTAGACTCACGAGGAGTAGCGCCAATGTTTGCCTGCAAAGGATTAGTATGTTATCTAAGAACCAAAATTTCCGTCCCAATGCTTATACCAGAAGAAATCTTGTATAACTTGTACAATAAAAGTACGATCAGTATGTCCTTTGGCTAATTTGTACTCCTTGACATTAGGCACTATGTGAGATGTCACACGCCAGGATCTGCAAGGATGCGGCTGAGTTTTGTCGATTTGATCTACCATGAATGTCCTTTGATCCTTAGATGACCCCCCAATATTTTGATGTAAATCGATGTATTTGGTCCTTCCGATGTCAACGCATCGAGTCTTATCAAAATTTGCAAGGATATGACCAAGTTAGAGCTTATTTTCTATATCAGGATATTCTTTGCATAGCCATAACTCAGTCATATCCTTGACGATCCTGTAAGGACATACCATTTTGAGCTTGTGAGCAACTCAGCTATCGATTGGCATTCAAGGATTTTGAGGATTCCATAAAAAATTGTATCCCAAATTTTTGCAAGGGGTTTGGTCGAAAAATGGCCAACTGCCACCTTAACTTGTCTTTTTGAAGGACTAGCAGCTTGTCTTTTTTACCATAGAAAGTCCTTAGGCCACTGATGACGAATATGAAAGTAGAAGGACGAAAGTCCTTTTAACAACGGATAAATAGGGACTTTTTTGTGCAGAGAAATTTGCCTCTAGCTCAGCCGTATCCTTGCGTATCCTGGCAAATTTGACAGCACACTAAATGGGGTCACCAGGACTACCAACTGGCCAAAGAACATTAAAATCGTCCTGGCGGTTAACGAGATATTGGCGTTTTAGCGTGTTTTGGGTGATTTCCTTAGCTGCCGAGGCCGCTCGGCATTTCAAGTCCTGGACTCTTAGATAACCCCCCAATATTTTGATGGGGATCGATGCGAATGGCTCACACGATCCTAACGCATCATTTTCTTTTGTCCTGCGAAAGGATATGGTGGAGTTATGCCTTAAAAACTTAGACGTGAGGAACTCGGGGAATTCGCTTTGTATTGGAGGAGAAGGAAACAACATATTTTATTTTAGCTCAGTAATGAAATTTATTTAAATAAATATAAATACATTTTAAAAAAAATCATATCTTTCAATTCATTTTTAACTACATATTTTAGCTGAAAAAAAAAATAAATAAATATGAAAATTACGTTTAAAACGATCGTCAATTGAAGTTCATTTAAATTTTATTGCATACTTTCAAGCGGCAGCTTATTTATTCACCAACCATACACAAATTTGCAAGTTTTTGCTGCATACTTTTGGGCTGTGTATATTTTTGTTTTATACCAGAAGAAATCTTGTATAACTTCTACAATAAAAGTACGATCTGTATGTCCATTGGCTAATTTGCACTCCTTGACATTATGCACTATGTGAGATGTCACACGCCAGGATCTGCAAGGATGCGGCTGAGTTTTGTCGATTTGATCTACCATGAATGTCCTTTGATCCTTAGATGACCCCCCAATATTTTGATGTAAATCGATGTATTTGGTCCTTCCGATGTCAACGCATCGAGTCTTATCAAAACTTGCAAGGATATGACCAAGTTAGAGCTTATTTTCTATATCAGGATATTCTTTGCATAGCCATAACTCAGTCATATCCTTGAAGATCCTGTAAGGACATACCATTTTGAGCTTGTGAGCAACTCAGCTATCGATTGGCATTCAAGGATTTTGAGGATTAGACGTGAGGAACTCGGAGAATTCGCTTTGTATTGGAGGAGAAAGAAACAACATATTTTATTTTAGCTCAGTAATGAAATTTATTTAAATATATATATATTTAAAAAAAATCATATTTTTCAATTCATTTTTAACTACATATTTTAGCTGAAAAAAAAAAATAAATAAATATGAAAATTACGTTTAAAACGATCGTCAATTGCAGTCCATTTAAATTTTATTGCATACTTTCAAGCGGCAGCTTATTTATTCACCAACCATACACAAATTTGCAAGTTTTTGCTGCATACTTTTGGGCTGTGTATATTTTTGTTTTATTTTTGATTTATTAAAGCATTTTTGTTCGCTGCAGACTGCAGGTAAGAAAAAAATCTTTTAGAAAAATAGCTCCTATTCAGCTATATCCTTACGCAGGACGAAAGTAATTGGTGTTTTAGACTCACGAGGAGTAGCGCCAATGTTTGCCTGCAAAGGATTAGTATGTTATCTAAGAACCAAGGACTTGTAACATTTCCGTCCCAATGCTTATACCAGAAGAAATCTTGTATAAGTTGTACAATAAAAGTATGATCTGTATGTCCTTTGGCTAATTTGTACTCCTTGACATTATGCACTATGTGAGATGTCACACGCCAGGATCTGCAAGGATGCGGCTGAGTTTTGTCGATTTGATCTACCATGAATGCCCTTTGATCCTTACGGACAGACGGACAGACGGACGGACGGACGGACGGACAGACAGACAGTCGGACAGGGCTAAATCAACTTTTCTCGTCACCCTGATCAAGAATATGTATATATACTTTGTGGGGTCTGCCACGCCTCCTTCTGCCTGTTACATACATTTTAACAAAACCATTATACCCTGATTTCCCATTGAAAATGGGTTCAGGGTATAAAAAAATATAAAAAGAATATAATAAACATTTGAATATCTTATAATTTATATATAATAAATATTACATAAAAAATGTTTAAAAAATATATTTCTAGTATTTTTATATTTTATTCATGCCTCATGAATGCCTCTTCTCTTCCATTTATTTGAATTCATTTGATTCACTTATAAAAAGCTTGTATTCATATGTATGTATACTTCTATTTATAAATATAATAATCAAAAATTTCCTTAGCATTATTAAACTTTTCCAATAAATAGATAATTCTCATAGAGTGAGAGAGAGAGAGAGAGAGAGAGAGAGAGAGCATAAACAACTCGAGTTGCTTTTAGATTGATTTGATTCTGCCAGAGTCTGTTTTCATTTTGTATTTTCATTTTCGTCTTCGTTTTTGTTGCTCTTTTTTTTTTGTGTTCTGTTGTCACCATATTACAATGCTTAATTTTATTGTTGTTTTTATTATTGTAATTTTGTAAATCTTTTTGTATGAAACTTTTGCAATTGTATTTTCTTGCCGCTTGCTATCTCTGGCAGCAATTTGGTGTCATTGCTGTTGCTTGTGTTGTTGTTGCTGTTGTTGTTGTTGTTCGTGTTGTTGTGGTGTAAAAATTAGCATCATTTTGTGTGGTTGTTCATGGCTTTTGTATTGTCTGCCTTGGGCCGATTGCCCTGTCGAGTGGGTTGGCGCTGTTGGCCTTGTTGGCATCTTGAGCCTCGCACACAGACACAAAGCATAATCAACTGCGTGTGTGTGTGTGTGTGTGTGTATTTGGTACACACACACACAGTAACAAAGTACGCAGTAAATCAAAAGTTGAAAATTATAATAAAGTCACTTTTGCTGTTGCTATATCATGCACAAACACACACACAACATCGACTCCCTGCCTCCACCCCCCTCCCCGCCTGCTGCTAACAGCATTCCATTTGGGCGCTGGCTTAACTTTTATCAAGTTCAGTTGCAGTCGCAGCCACAGAAACTTCTGCCGGCTAATAAAAACCAACATTTAGATTAACTGTAAATTGTGTTATTTTGTTTGCTTTTGCTGACAGTTTTGCTGTTGTTGTTGCTGTTAATTTGCAGTGGCGCGTGCTGCTCTGAAAAGTAGGCAACACTTTTGAAGCGCGTGCCCCGCCACGCCCAAGAATGGGCGTTCATCAGTTTTTAACTAAAAATATGCCAAAACGCAGTCAATATGCTGACTATATAGAAATACTCGAAGGCAGCTGCTGCCAGTTGAGAAATTATGCTCGAATAATTCCGAAAAACATGCACAAATGATTCGAATGCCCAAAAAAAAAAACGTTGTTGTTGTTGTTGCTGTTGCTGCTGCTGCTGCCAGCGCCGACAAAACTGTGAAAATTGTGAAAACTGTGAAAATTGTGCGGCTGTAAGTTTTGCATTTCAAAAGGCCAACTTCCGCAAGTTTCAGCTGCCTTTTGCTTGTAGCGCACTCTTTGTTAATGTTGTTGTTGTTGTTGTTGCTGTGACATTTGTGCCATTTGTACAAGTTCTTAGTCTTTTGTATGGCATCATCGACCCCGCCCCACATTCAATGCGCTCTGTTAATTTGTCTCGAATGGCAGCAGCCGAGAGCAACAGAAAGCGGGGGCTTAAAGTCTCTCTATCAGCATACGCTTGAATTATTTATAAAAACCATATTCATGAAGAATTGGGAACAGCGCAAAAGAGCAGCAGGTAAGTGCCTTTTGCCGCAGCTGCGGAAATGTTAACTAGTTTCAGCAGTGGAAGCAGCAGTGGCAGCCTGACAATGGCATTAGAATGTCGAAAACTTTAGCCAACGATGCTTAGTCACTCAATTAGCCAGCCCCCTCCCCCCCCTTTTCTTCGCCTCCTCTGCAGCTACTTTCTATGCAAATCTGCAGACAAGAGTTGGCGGCCAGTTAACCAGATAGATGGCAATGCGGCATTCAGACCGCCCGCCCGCCTGCCCGCCTGCCTGGCCATTAGACTGTACATCAACTGTACATTAACTTGTCTGTTTTTGTTTCATTAGTGCGGGCAGCGGCTGCCGCAGCAGCTGTAGCCTCTGCAAAATGACATCCTGCGGCTGCCTGCCAGTCTCAAGTTGCCTTAAAACCCTGGCCAACTTGACACGCTGACAGTCGCCCTGATGGCGCCCAAGTATGCAGCAGGAGTAGCAGGAGGAGTAGCCCCTGACCCACTTGAGTAAAGAAAAAAGTGTCGCTGAAACGCTGAAACAGCTGCAGATTTGCATTTGCATACGACAAGCTAAATAAGTAGCGATAAAGCCTGAAACACTTCAGCTGGCTAGATAACTGAAATTATTCCAATACTTTGTAGACTTCATTTGGTTAGTAGTTGAGGGAAGAACGCTCATAAAATGAGCTAAATACACTGTAAGTAACTGAAGCTAGTTTTTATAGAAGTCAAGCATATATATGATAATGCATATGTGTTGCAGCCCTGGCTGATGCGAAAATATCTGTTGATCGCTTCTCAATGTCTGGAACTAAGTGTCTTTCACTAACAGTCTGAAGCAAACTGAAGCTCTACATTGGGCCAGCATTCGTTGAACTATCAAGACTTGAATTTTTAAATAGTGAATGAATAATCCGCAATATCTTCTATATTTCATCTCAACTCATTAACCTAAATATACAATAAAATATATACACATACACATACAAACTCTTTAGACTGCTATTAATACTCAAAAGTGTACAGCTAATATACCTCAGCTTCGGTTCGTCATCTTAACGGGGCATTTAATACACTGCGATGCAATAAAGTAATGTTTATTTATTAACAAGCGTTCACCTTAATGCAATTTGCTTTTCACTTTGAATGCGCGTATATTTATACATTGTATGTGAATGCACAAATTGCCAGTAAATACACACACACTCACACACACACACACTCACGCCCATTTACATGACAGCTGGATAAAAAAAAACGAAATGAGCGTTACGCTTTTTTACGCTTCGTATGATGCGCGACGGCGAAATATAATTTTTTAACTTTATTTGATTTATGCATCATTCACGCACAATTTATTGAAAAAAAAGAAGCGCCAAACAGATAACGAAAGAGAGAGCGAGAGAGAAGGAGAGAGTGAGGAGAGGGAAGGGAGGCAGAGCCATATGTGTAAGTAGATGGCTTTATGTTTATATTCATATTCATATACTCGTGCATGGACTATCGTTTGGCTTTTCGATACAGAACTGATTTCAATGTTTGCTCGACTTACAGACATACATACATGTACATATATATACACACACATACATATGTATGTGTGCTGTGAATACATGTGTATATGTGTATACATATCAATAACAACATAAACATGCAGCTACAACAACAATAAAGCGACTGACAGTCAGGCATGCGTAAGCCGCTGCATGTTTATATATTTACTTAACTTTTATGGCCCCCTCCCCCACTCCTTCTCCCACACTATGTGCATGTAGGCGTGTATTTGTTTTTCTCACAGACGCACAATACATTTGCATATTATTATGCACAACTGCTCACACACACGCACACACACACACACACGCACTTTCATCAATATTTGCATATGTCGCACGCACAAAGAGAGACGTCAGCCATACATGGCGTATGAGCAACGTCTACATTTTGCGCACACAAACAAGCCGAGCATTCCGTCAGATATCAAATCTGCGATTACCAAAAATATATGTATATCAATATTATTATATCAACTTAATGTCGGTGCAAATTTACCGATTATTAATCGAATTTAATTCTTTTGAAGTTGAAATGAAATCGAAACTTATTGTTGTTGTGTCTTAAGCTGGGAAAAGTCTAGGGAAAGTAAGTTTTTTTTTGTGTGAGCACTACTAGACCTACTTTTAGTTCTTACCCTAAGATCAACAATGAATAATTTATATAACTGTTCTGCTCTGATTTTAGGGTATCTCTCAGTCAAGCACTACCGACTTGATTGTCTTTTAACAAAAAAAAAAAAAAAAAAAATCGAACCACTTTGATTTTTAACGGGCATTTTATTTTTAATTTTAGCCTTGCTTATTGTGGACGCCTGTGCAGCTGAAAGAACATAAAGACGACCGATGCCAGAGCAATGCACCAGAGTGAGAACTGTCTAGAGTTATAGACATCGTTGTACATCTCAAGAACCTCGATATTCGGGGCGCCCGTGGAGGCCATATTAAAGCAACAAATTTGGAACAGATTCACCCGAAATTTATTTCTATTTTTATGAACTTTTTGAAGCATAACACAAACAGAACTGAGTTCACACACACACACACACACACAGCGAAAACTGAAAGGTGGCAAAAATTTAACAATGATGAATCATCAGTTGGTTGACTGACAAACTGCCTGACATCCTGCGTTGCCTTGCCTGACTGCCTGCCCAGCCTGCCCATCCTGGTAATATAATTGAATTTAGTGCTAATGATGGCATTGACGATAATACATAATATTCAACATTAATTCGGGCAGACATTAATTGATTGATTGTTTGATTGCATTATTGTCATATCGCAATTGCAATTTGGTCCAACCCCGCCCTCATGTATGTATGTATGTATGGGCCACCTGTCCTCGCTGTTATCGCTGGCCAGCGTATTGATAATAATTTAGCAAAATTTACACGATGACAGGCTTAATTAATCGTCGCACAAACTACGACAGTTCTTGCTGCCGATCTAACAGATATAAATTAATTGCTTTAATAATGCTGACATGGCCACTAAAAGCCGTTACTGACATTGGCCAACACAAGCAAGAAAACAAATACAAAACTTTATGCTGTTCTTAGAAATTACAAAACAAACGAAAATCTATTCTAATTTCATTATTTTTATAGCAGAGTTTTAATTCAATTATTGGTCAAGCTGCTCGGAGATGTTGTCCTTGTAAAACGGAAAAGAATATTTTACATGGAAGTTGAGATACAAATGAGATATGTATACCCTAGAGTCAAGCTACTTAACATTCTTAGGGTTAATATAATATAATATAATATAATATAATATAATATAATATAATATAATATAATATAATATAATATAATATAATATAATATAATATAATATAAATAAAAAAATAACTTTATACTTAAGTAGAAATTTAATATACATACATATAAACATGTGTATGTATATTTAAATAAATTTAAATAAATTTATAGTTTTTCCTTAAGTATATATTTAATAAATAAAAATTTTTATTTTTATTTATTTTTTTTTTTTTTTAATAACAATTAAAAAAATATTTTACTTTTCTTTTTATATATTTATTTTTGGTTTTATTTACAATATTAGCAAATTAAATTTTTTTTTATTTATATATGTATATTTAATTTTTGTATTTTATACTCTTACACTAAAAAAAAAATAATAATAATTAAGGATTTATATATGTACTCTATTATTTAACATATAATTTATTATTTAACATGTCTTTTTTATTATTTATTAATTTTTTTTTTGTACTATTTTTTTTTTTAATATTATTTAACATATTATTTATATTATTTTTTTTCCTTCAGGGCCTTTTAAATTAACCCTGTATTTATTTTTTATTTATACTCTTACTCTAAAAAAAAAAAATAATAATAATAATAACAATATACATATATATTTTCTGTCCTCAGAGCTATGGCTGGAATGAGTTTTAGTCTTTTTTTGAAATAAAACTCAATAAGCATTAGGCAACTTTACTTAACTTGTAAGAAGCATAAAGAAAAATTATAAATTCTCCTTAATTCTGCTCTTGATTCTAATTATAGTATATATCGCCTAGCTGTGCTAATAAATAATTCAAAATTTCCATAGAAAATAAACAAAAGTTGTTCCATGTCTGACAGCTGTTTTTGTGGTTTAAATATTCAGACGCAGACTCACTATCAATATTTAAATTTTGCTTCACAGACAGATCCATAAAGTAATTATTTTCTTTAACAATAATCTCAACTATATATCATCTATAAATTTTATTATATATCTATATAATTGCAAATAATATATTTAATTCTCTGTTCGATTTTGTACTTAAAGTTAACTGCATGGAATCAGGCATGTCTCAATTTGCTAGACTTTTGCTTCAATTGCATTGCACAGCAGTCTCAGCTTAGTTACGTAGATTGATTGCCTCTCATTTATAAATTAGTTGTGCAAACTTGCTTAGCATATGCTGAGATATTTGCCATATTATTATTATTTTAATTGTACTTTATCTTCGGATTGGGACTGAGAGGGCCAAAGGACTTCCCAGGCATACGTCTGGCAATTTATATTCGAATATATTTGACACACACACACATATGTGCAGAGCACGACATTGAATGTCAGGGCATGACATTTGTGTAAAGTTCTTAGTTGATGCGGGCAGCCAACCGTGCGTATGCTTAATCTTATGCACACACGTTGCGTATGCGTCAAGCCACAAAAGTTGAGTTATGCTAGAGGAAACTAGCTGCGGCAATAGCAGCAAAATGAGAAAATGGGAAAACAGCAAAACGGCAACTGCAAACGTCAAATGGCAATATTTTCTTTGCCAACAACAATGGCAACTAACAAAAACATATTTGCTGCAAATTTAACACAATTATGTTTCTGAAGCCTGACATGTTTTCGTTTTCTATGTATTTCGCCTGCCAGCCCGATTACTGTTGCGGCTCCTGCAGCGTTGCAAGGCGAAGCTGCGTGCCGCAAGCTGTTGTGCGGGATGCACATTAATTAAGCTCTGATTCACTTGCTGCTTGTAGGTTGCTTAGCTACGCTGTGTGTGTGTGTGAGCTCTGTAATGTTATATGCAATTTCCTGGCCGTAATGAGCTTTATGACTCGCAACTTAAGCAATAAAATCAGACAACAACAACAACTAGCAATGGTCGCAATGTCGACAGCACTTGGCTGCATCTTGTGGCCGTTGGTTTTGGTGTTGCATAAAAATCTCATTTACACTTCATTCGGCTGCTGCATGGCCAACACAAACAAAACAGACGGCCAAGGACACATGATACTGAGCCGCCTGGCTGCCAGGCAGCAGCAGCAGCAGCTAGACAAGTGGTTGACTTTTGCTTTTGTGGTTTCAAGTGCAAATTAGTTTTGTGCACGCTATAAAACTGTCAACTGAGCCGAATGTGGCCAAGTGCCACAGTCTGAAATTTCATTGCGCACAGTTAAAATGACATAAACATTTTCGACTTTACATTGCCACAGTTTTTGTGGTGGTGCTGGCTGGTGCTTTAATGTGTGGAAATAATAAAAAAAATATATATACATATATAAATTTAAGTAGATAAAAAAAAAGTGTTATAAGAGCTATGCTAAGCTAAGCTTAAACTGGCTTCACAGTAGATTAATTTCTGACTTAAAAGTATATATAATATAATTTTATTATATTTACAATAATTTTTTTTAGTTTATAATATAATATATTAGTGTACAAAAAAGTGTATGATTAATATTGCGCGATTCTTGTTCAATAATGAACAATCAAAGCTATTCAAAATAAAAGCAAAATAATAAGAAACTATAATAATAACAATTCAACCAAAAATGAACAGAAAACAAACTATTTAAAAGCTTTTTCTTTTTTTTTTTTAATAAACATATATTCAAGAAAATAACAAAATATACAATTTAATAAATTTAAAAATAATATAAAAATTTATTAGTTTGAAATTTATGCCGTGTTGATTTATTTATCTAAAAATTTTCTGTTATTATACAAAAAAAAAAAAAAAAAAAAAAAATAAAATAAATGTATTTGTAAAATTTATTATTTATCATATCAGTCTTATTATTTATAACTTTTTTTAATTAATTTTTTTTATTCTTTTTTATTTTTTTTTTATTTTTTTTATTTTTTTATATTTTTATTTTTATTGTATTTATTTATTTATATTATTATTTTATTTATTTATTTATTATTATTTAACATATTATTTTTATTCTTTTATTTTATTATTATTTTATTTTAATTTTTTTTTATTTATTTAAATATTTTTATTTTTTTTTTTTTTTGTATGTGTAAAATTTATTATTTATCCTATCAGTCTTATTATTTATTAATTTTTAAATTTTTTTTATTTTTTTTTTTTTTATTATTTTTTGATTTATTTTGTTTTATTTTATTTACTTTATTCTTATTTTTATTTTTTATTATTTTGTTATTATTTAACATATTATATTATTTTTTCCTTCAGAGCCTTTGAAATTAACCCTTTATTAATTGAAGTACATCTTGATTCATTGCCATAATTTTATAGCAAGCACAACCAACGAGAATTCAACAGCAGCTTGAATTTATGGAAATGAAAAGAGAGAGAAAGAGAGAGAGCGAGAGAGACAGAGAGAGAGAGAGAGAGAGAGAGAGAGAGACAGAGAGAGAGAGAGAGAGAGGCAGAGAAAGTGTGCAAAGATCCAAAAAAGTAATTTCAACTGTTTCGCGGCACATTAACTGAAATTCACTTTAGAGACGAATGCGGCTTGTGGTTTCGAATTTCAATTAAATATAATTAAAAGGCTGTGAACAGGCGCCAAGTGCAACATGTGACAGCAACAATTTTTGCCAGAAGGCGACGCCAACTTTGGCGACGACTTTTCAATGTCTTTGGCATTGGCTTTGGCTTTGGCTCCAGCTCCAGCTACGGCTACGGCGCCGGCTTTGAGCGATTTTCCACTTGCGAGCTGCTGCAAATGTTGCCAATTTGTAGACAATTAAAAAACTTTACATGTTTTGGCATTAAACGAGCAAATTGTTTTAAAATTACTTCGACACACGCACGCACACACACAGAGACACAAAGCAACAGATAGAGCAGCAGATAGAGCGGGAGAGAGATAGAGAGAGACAGAGAGAGAGGAAAAGGTCATGGCAGAGCATTTGAGGGCGACAAATTCAATTCGCTTGGCGCTGCCAAAACTGATTTCAATCGCGCACATGTGTCGTGCCACCTTAGCGCTCCCACCTCCTGCCTCACCTGCCCCACCTGCCCCACCTGCTGCTCGGGCATGTTGCTGCTGCCTTGCTGTAAGAAACTTTGTTTGGAAATTGTGTACATTAATTCAATTAGTAAGCAATGCCACAAAAGTAAAAGCATAACCAAACTCGGTGCCTTTCACAGACACCTACACACACACACACACACACCAGCTTGCATGCAGGTCTTCACATGGCAGCCTAACAATTTTGGCAACGTGACATGGTGGGTGCTCCTCCTCGACTCCTGCTCCCGCCTCGACTCCTGCTAGCTGTTCACAGTTGCTGTGGCAGCTTGTTTGAAATTTACACGAACTGCCGCAAAAGCGTTTAAGCTTTGAAAGCGTATTTGATTGCACCTGACACATGTCATCGGTAACTAAGCCTCAGCTCAGACTCCAAAACTGTGCAGCAGGAGTCGGCCCCATTGATTGAAGCAATTGCAGTTCTGGCCAAAAAGTAGCGTCATTATGCAATTTATTTGAAATCAATTTATACATATTTCAAATTGAAATATTTGATGTAAAATGTTGTTTTCTTGTTATTTTTAACCATTTGCAGAGCTGATTTTCATATATCCTGCAACCGTTTGCTTATGTAGAGTCCTTTTTGTAAGCTAACGAATGGTTTATAACATCAGATGTATCATATATCAACAGGATCAGCTCATTGGCCAATATATATGTTAATAAAATGCTCCTGCTTAAGCAGAAATGCTTGATGAATTATTATAAAATTACTAAAAAATTATATATACAATTTTTAAAAATTTTGTGTTTATTAAATATATTATATATTCTATACTAACTTAAGGTAAATCAAATTAAATTATTTTAAATATATTCTTAAACTCAAATAAAATCAGAGACTGCAAATAAATTTTTAGTTTCGACTCAGTTTTCACTTTAAAGTCAAACCTAACCTTGTTATGCCTGTAAAATTCAGTTGTCAACTTAATCAGAAATATGAAAAGATGCCATGTAAATTGATGTTTGAGAGGACGTTGAGATGTTCTATTAGGTGCCGCTTGTCTGGCCTAAGGCACAAACAACATGAAAACTATTCATCTACACAGAGCAGAGAAAAGTTCACCCTCAATGACAATGGCCACAAGGGCGTAAGTTTTGTCAACTGTGAGTGGGGAGGAGGAAAGGGACTCTGTACGTAATAAGAACAACAACATTAGCTAACTGCAGCTGCAAATGTACTTTATAGAGTCAACAGTGAACGAATGGAGCTATGCTGATGCCGGACTGCCAGCTGGCAATAGCAAATGTAATTTAAAAGAAAATTAATTAAGTGTCCCGGCTTACGTATGCAAGTGTCGAAGTCGGAGCAGGAGCAGGAGTCGGAGATGGAGCAGGAGTCGGAGTCGCAGTCTGATTGCCGTTTGGGTACGCACTTTCGGGTGCATTTTAATTGTGCAGATCTCAGCTGCCCTCGCTCATTTGCATTAGCATAATGAGAGTGGGCGTGGCAGGAGCAGACACTAGACAGCAGACAGCCTGGGTGACAGCATTCAAAGGCAAAAAAAGAAAAACTAACTCAAAGTTCTCTCATCAGCCGTTTGTCTCAATAAACGAGTGTGCGTCAACTTTCATTTGTCATTGTGGGTGTGGGTGTGTGTGTGTGTGTGTGGGCGTGTCACCAAAAGCAAACAAAATGCATTAATGCAAGGCATGCGAAGCAACAGAGCAGAAGCAGCAGGAGTAGAAGAGCATAAAGAACACTCGAGTACTTCAACTTCGCCTGTCTCACGCAGTTTTCTTGGCAGCTGACCCGAACCAAAAAAAAAAAAAAAAAAACAAAAAAAAACCCATAGCTAGACAGCACACACAAGCTGCTTGCATCGTACAAAATCCATTAGCAACTAAAGTGAAATTCATTGTTTCAAAAGTACATGTTGAAATAAATTGAGTTGTGGCAGCAGAAACAACAAAAAGACGGAGGAGGTACGAAAAAATAAAAATAAAAACGAAAAAGAATATAGGAAATGCTGCTGCCTGCACCTGTTACACAGCCAAATGGAGACAGAAGAGACTCAGAGTCAGAGTCAGAGTCAGAGTCAGAGTCAGGGCCAGAGCAAAAGGCACTACGGCATGCAGTTGCTGCTGCTGCTGCTGCTGCTGCTGTCGACAAGCAGCCAACGACTGCTTGAAATGCATTGAAATGGCTAAAATGGCTGAAATAGCTAAAATGGCAATGCCTTGTCGTGCTTCTCGCCATGGCAAACGTTGCGTATGCGCAACAACAACATAAACAACTGCAACATTTTCAATGTAATTTCATTGTCATTTACAGTGCCCAATTCGTAGAGCTACTAGCATATTATTTTATTTTTCTTGAGAGCTGCATATTGTACAATTTCATTCGAGTTTTCTAATTGACTTGGCTGCAACTCTAGCCTCGCCTGGATATTGGTCGACCAGCTAAGAGATCAATGGGAATACAAATTGATATGCTATACGAAAGAATGAAAATACTTTATTTTTTTTTTAAATTATATTTTCAAGCTAGCTTTGGTATAAAAATGGATGGAGGTATTTACTTTACTGGATATCTCTAATTATCTCTATCTCTTTCTTTATATATGTATATACATACATATATCTCTGTAAATATGTACATATATCTCTGCTTCTCTTTCTCCGTCTCTTCATGCCAAAACTAATTTATTTTCGTTCATATATATATTAACAACAGATCAGATCTTAGTCAATCATTTCACATCCTAATTCATGTTCAATTAATTTTTGAAAATTTGTACACTTCAAATCTTATTACTTATTACTAATTATTAATAGCTTGGACGACTGTTGAAATACATATATATTATATATATGTATGTACATTGTAGTTATATAAAATAGCTACACTCTGGCTTGGAAAGAATTTTAAATCAAGAAATGAGAGCAATAATTTTAAAATGTTTCATTTTATTGAAATTTCTTAATTATATAATGAATAATTATTGAAATATTTTTGTATTATTTATTTTTCACAGATTCATTTACTTATTTTAAATTATTGTAATATTTTTATAATTTTATTTTATTAACAAATAATGTTGTTTGTTCTTCTGTTATAGTAATATTATACATATATTATTTTTTATTTATTATATAATTATTAATCTTATTTATTTATTTTTTATTTTTATTTATTTATTTTATTTTTTTATTTTTTTATTTAGTTTAATATAATATCTAAAATATTTTTGTAATTTTCATTATTAAAATAAACTCTTTTTGAATCCTTTCGTTTGATTGCTTTATTCTTAAATAAACTGATTTTAATTATTAATATTTCTTTTTAACTGAAGTAGCTTAAATGAATTATTTTCTGTTTTAATTACTTGTTTTTTTTTTTAATATTATTCATCCAGTTATTTATAGTTATCGAATACTCCCTTGTTCATACTCTCAGTGTGTAAAAATTCTTTAAAAACAATTGTCGAGAAATCGATTTCGTTTGTCTGGTGCCCGGGCCGGAGAACATTTCTCTGTTTGTGTGTAAATAATTTCTATTACATGCGTCACTCTCTCTCTCTCTCTCTCTCTCTCTCTCTCTCTCTCTCTCTCTGAGTGTCTCTTTTGCAACCAGCTGTTGCAGCCCGTCTGCGTAATTGCGTATACGTTACGTGCGCCGCACAGAACATCCATAAAAGCTCAATTGCGACAAGTTGCAGAGTTCGGCCACAAAATTTCAACAGGAAAAAAAAAATTTTATTTTAATTTGCGTGGACATGAGCTGCTGTGTGTACGAGTGTAGCCTACTTAATTGGTCAAATACAGTTAAACACACACACGCACACCGAGGCAATGCCCCAAATTGTGTCATCTTTGGTTTTGGCTGTGTGCATATTTGGATTTTAGGCCGGTCATCTGAACATCTGCTAGCGTGTGCAACTAGGCCTAAACAATTTGTGGCTAATTACACAGCATTGCCATCAATTGAAAGGCCCAACAACAATATAGTGTTGCTGCTGGTGTTCTGTTGTCCTTTATGTTGGTTGGGCATGCGTAATTCTTTTGCACATGTTCAACGCCTGATGTGGCCCGTACCAGCTAGTCGACAGTTATTTTATAATTAAAAACTTGTTGACCAACGGCTGGCTGGCAGTGAGTGCCACGACTCTCATTGAAAATCGTTGAAATTTAAGCAAGGAAACTGCACTTCACAATTCGACAAGCCCAAAGTGCGAGAGCTGCACTCAAAATGCCAAAACTTGATTGCCTACAAATTAGGTAAATGCAGCTACGACTCGATTCCCATGGCATTTGTAACCACTCAAAAGTGGGTGAAGTGAATTTCATGAATTTTCATTAAGTCAACTCGCTTGACATTTACCCATTTTCCATCTTCCATCTTCCATTTGCCAGCAAATTATAATGTCTCTGTCCGCATGGAGTTCTTAATTTGCCTGCTGACGATTCAGGCTCTCGGAGAGGCAGCTACAGCAATGGCAACTCCTACGCCATAGCCGGCGGCAATTCATATGAAGTTAAGCACATTTAGTTGCAGCTGGAAAGTTTAATCAGGCACCTGCCATAAAATGCATAACTTTACAGGTAGCAAAAAAAATGAAAAGAGAAAAAAGTTTTCTTTTTAATTTATTTTTTTTCTTCTCCTTTTTGTGGTCGTCGTTTAATTAGCTCTTTTCCATTACTCCCGCTGCACTTGAAATTTATGCCAAATTTTTTTTGCAGTTCCCCAAAAACTGAAATTACGTATACGCAATGTAATCCCAGTTTATCGACATATTTGACACTGGCCATGCAAAACCCGCTGCGCCTTTAATGTACCTTTGCGGCATGTAATAAAATCAGCACAAAATTGCCAAATTATTTAGATTTACAGGCAGCACACGAGCACAAACGGCAGACATCGCCAGCCAGCCAGCATCAGCGCAATCCACTAGAGAGGCCTGCAACAAGGGGTGCAAATGTCCATATTGTCAAATGAGCAATAAAAACACTTTTATGGCCAGCAACGCTGCATAGAGATACTGTGATATATCTGCTATATGGGCATAACTCTCCCGGTTCGGGGGAAATGGGCCGTTAAGGTATGCCATTTCATTATATCGGGCGGCCTCTGTCAGGTAGACTTATGCTTATAAATTGCTTTTTTATTGAAATAAAAACAACAAAATTAAAACAAATTAAACAATGTATTCAAATATGAAACAAAAAGATGAAGAAGGATTCGAGTCTATAGATTAGTGAGAAGAACACACAAAGAATGAGAAGCAAGACACAATGGAAAATGCATTGTAAAATCTCTGACTTAAATGGCACACGAAATGGAATAGAATCGGAATGAAACTAAGAGCAGCGGAAAAACAAAAAAAAAAAAAAAACATTCCGGCAAACGAAAATCAAAGTCAGCATAAATAACAATTCAGATGCAGCTGAAAACTTATGCTGCAAAAATAAATAATTCACAAAACTGAATGCTGACTGCAGTTGCTGGCTGCTGGCTATCGGCGCAAGAGCGTGAAAACGACGCCAAAGAAGTTTGCCGCATAGTTGGTGGTGGTTCGATAAATAAAAATATGTGCACCACACCAAAGCCCGCCCATAGCCGCCCAGCCGCCCAACCGCCGAGCCAGATAGCAACCAGAGAGTGTGAAGCCGGCTATAAACTTGGCATATTTGCATAAAAAATGCGACGCTCTGACACCGAAACATAAACAGGCAACAGCGCCAGAGCAGGTAAAATGCATGAGCAAAAAAAAAAAAAAGGTTGAGTGTTTCAGTTGGGTTTGACAAACGCGATGATACCCTGTATACATGGAATTTAAAGTGCATAGCAAGACACATCTCTTCCTTTACATGATTTTCTCTCTCTCTCTCTCTCTCCCTCATTGTACGTCTCTCTCCCTCTCTCTCTCTCTCTCTCTCTCTCTTACTCTCTCTCTCTTGCTCTCACACTCTTACCTATCTTTCTTTACATGTCTCTATCTCCTTATTACGTCTCTCTCTCTTTCTCTCCCTCTCTCTCTCTCACTCTTTCTTCGCTTTCTTTACATGTCTCTACTTCTCTTTGTATGTGTCTCCCTCTTTTTGTACGTCTCTCTCTCTCTCTCTCTCTCTCTCTCTCTCTCTCTCTCTC
>JAWNOM010000249.1:0-61998 GCA_035045965.1 Drosophila aldrichi | reverse complement strand
TTGCATATAAAAATATATTGTATTTAGTATTCTATTAAAGTTTTGGAAGTCAGGCACATAAGTCTTCAGTTTTCTGTTCTGAACTCTTTCGTTACCCAAACCCATTTGTGCGTATGCACTCGAGAGCTTTCCTTTCAGGGCGCTAGCATTCATGCAGCAATTTATAATATCCCTTTGACAAATCAATACGTGTGCCTTGACATGTGTAAATGGAGCACACAATTTCTTGTGACCCGCTCTCATCTGCAGGCGAAGAATCCGCGTTAGTCGAGAGGCAGCCAAGGGCCAAATCATTTGAATTCCTGCCATTAAAACGTTTGATTTTTTTTTTTATTCACCACAATTTACCTAACGCCGTGGGCTGCATCAACATTTAGGTAGCCAAATAAATTTTACTTTGTTGCCAGGGCGAAATATTTTTCGTATTACGCATACGACGCGTTGGCTTCCCCTTTAACGTACAGAGAAGGGATGCTCTAAGCCTTTGCCTGTTTAGCTGCCAACCATGCTTAAGCTTCTGAAGCCCTTTTGTTATATACCCTGTACATGCCAACTGATTGAGAAAGGCTGTTTGAGAAACCAAATGTTGAACTATAAATAGGTGAAAGGATTGTACCTATAGTTTTGTATAAAAAGTAAAAGAAAGTATGGAAAAATTAATTCATTTTCTTCGAGAAAACGAATCGTTATCGATTTGATTAGAGGGCATTTTTAGGTCCAGCATACCCATTGGAACAGATTCGTTCCGCTAACCTTTTGATATCTACCGCAGTGTTATTTACATGTCTACCCAATGCGGGTCTGTCAATACCTAGCGATAAGACTCGCCTTTGGGCTATTGTCTGACAAATGGGCAGCAACGTGGCCAGATACGGGCAGCATAGAAACAGAGATGCTGGAAACCTGACCTTGCCAGCCAGGCATTTGGCATTTGTTTAACAAAAAAAAAAAAACAAAAAATAATAACACATTCTTCCCTTTCAGTTGGCTGGCAAATTAAAAAAGTTATCGCAAGCGATGTGCATTTCATGGACTTTGAAGTTGCTGTCCAACTTGCTCTTCCATTTGCAACTCTAATTTTGATTAGTTGCAACAATTTTCTATCTACATTGAATCGCACTCTCAAATGAAAATCGCATATTACGCAGGCATTTCTTTTGTTTATCTTGCGAGTTGAGCAAAACAATAATGAAAAGTTTTTCAGTGCTCATTTGCGCTTATTAAAAATACCAAGCCGGACAATGAATACCCTCCGGCCACCCGCTCACCTGCCGAGTGTTCTCCTTCATCTGTCTGCGCGCAATCTCCAAGAGCAGCCGCTGGCGCAGCACATCCAGCGGATTGACAATGGACAGCGACGGCTTATTCCGCTTGGCCAGCGAGTACTCATCCTGAAAATAGTAAAGAAAGGGAGAGAGAGTTAGAGATCCAATTTTTTATGCATTCATTTTTTAACTTCTGCTTACAGTGCACAACAAATTCTTAATTCAAAAAGTTTTCAACTCACTAACTGTTTGACTTGATTCTCACTTTGTTACGCTTGTTTTGCACAAATATCTTCATGAATAGCCAAGTTATGAAAGTTTCTAGATAAGTTAATACAGGTCTTTGACAGTCAATTGACGTCTGAATTAAATAATGTAAAAAATTGAATGGGAAAGAACTTTTGCTATTTATGATATAATGAAAGTCTGAACATCTAAGAAATTTGAAAAAAAAAAAAACCAATTCTGCAATGAATTATTAAATTTATTTAAATTTATATTTGAAAATGGGTTTTTAATGATCAAATAATAAATCACTTAACTTGACAAGTTAAGCCCAAAGTGTGATAAGCATTTCTGAGTTTTTGTTTGCTAATTTTATTATTTTTCTTTATAATTAAAGAGTTGATTAGCGGTTTTCGCTGTTTGCTGCATCCAAATGAATAAATATTTACAATAATTTGCAAACTCGAGCAGCTTTCAGATAACAAACTGTGTGTAAACAAGTCAATGTAGATAACATTGAGGCATTCTAGATGATTTTTGAATGACTAATGATAGCCAACATGTACATGTATCATGATCAAGGCCAGTAGAAAGTATTTCTTATCAATCAATTTTCGTCATCGTATCATAAGACTTAATGCCAATTACATATTATTTTTGATTAACCAATGCGTAAAAGTCTGGGAAGCCAATAAAACCTATTGGACATAGAGTAGCAAAAAAGCCGTTAGATAAATCAGCCCCAAGGCTGTCGGCTAATCAACTAATTCGCAAACTGATCAACCTGGACAATGTGAACGCCCCCATTTTTCAAGTCTGGCAAAGTCTTGTGATTGGTAATTGATCATAGATAACTCAAGCCCCGCCTGTGGTGGTTCAATCATTAGCAATTGGTCTATGGAAAATACCCGAAGGTTAGACGACTGTCGAATAAGCTTCAGTTCCTTGTTATTGTTTATTTTGAAGTGGAAAATACCATAAGGTCAAATAAAACCTTAACCTGCCCAACGCCAATTTTCAAGGTTACTCAAAGCTAGATCAACCAACGAGAGAACATAATTAAGAACGAAAAGAAGTCCCGCAGACCTATCGCCGGTTGCTCCGCAATGAAATTTCACTTTTTTTGCCCTTTTCATTATCAGACATTGTAGCGTAGATAGCGATTAGATAACAAATGTTTTTTTTTTTTTTTTAGACATGAATGGCCAGCATGTTTGCGAGCCATGGTAACTTGCTGCCAATAGCCCCTTGCTTTCGTGATATAAAATGCCCGGGCTATGCTGCGGGCCATTTAGTATACATCGAACAATAGTAAAATGAAGGTTCTAACAATTGCGATATTCGTGGCTCTCTACGTCGTGGTCGCGGCCAGGCCGAATGACTTTGGCTGGGGACGTAATCAAGGCGGCTGGGCGGGAAACATCCATCGCGATGATCAATGGCACGATAGAGTAGGCAATCTGGATCATGGTCGCTGGAATAAGCATGGAGATAGATGGCAAGGAAGGTTTGGCGGCTGGCACAAAGATGAGAGCGGTTGGCATAGAGACGACCGCTGGAGGCATCCGAATTTCCCAAAACACGGAAGGCGTCCTGAACAACCAACAGCATTGCCAAGCACCACAGAAGCGCCAGTGGAGACTACCCAGGCTCCCGAAAAACCTGTAGAATCAACTCAGGCCCCTGAACAGCCAATTGAAAGTAGCCAAGCACCCGAGGTGACAACTGAGGCACCCCAAGTGACTACTGAGGTACCCGAAGAGACTACAGTAGCACCCGAGGAGACTACACAGGCACCCGAGGAGTCTACAGAGGCACCCGAGGAGACTACACAGGCACCCGAGGAGTCTACAGAGGCACCAGAAGAGACTACACAGGCACCCGAGGAGTCCACAGAGGCACCAGAAGAGACTACACAGGCACCCGAGGAGTCGACAGAGGCACCAGAAGAGACTACAGCTGCACCAGAAGAGACTACAGCTGCACCCGAGGAGTCTACAGAGGCACCAGAAGAGACTACACAGGCACCCGAGGAGTCTACTGAGGCACCCGAGGAGACTACTCAGACTTTCGGCGAACCCACAGAAACTACTCAAGCCCCCGAGACGCCTGAAGATTCTACTCAGGTAACCGAGGAGCCGGCAGAAACTACTCAGGCGCCCGAGGAACCGACGGAAACTACTCAATCAACGGAAGAGCCAGAAGAGTCTACTACAGTTACGGACGAGCCGACTGAAACTACCCAGGCTACCGTAGAGCCCGAGGAATCAACGACCGAAGGTTCGGGAGAAACAGTTGAGACAACGACAGAAGCAGAGGAGGGCAGCGGCTCGGCGAGGTCCTAAGTTCGCCCTAACAACTAGAGCACATTAATAGAATATCATTATTATTTTGATGCTAAGCGAGGAATCCAACATAATTAAGAAACGAAATGATATATTAATATAAGTAGATGGTTTTATTCTAATTATAGAAAATGTTAGTCAAATGATTTCACAATCTTTTATTGTTGATAACTTGTTGAGTACTTAAAAACTTCAATTACTGCGATTGATTTAAAGGAATGTCATAGACTTTCATTTGTTAAAATGACATTATCATAATGTTCGGGGCACTTAAGATTGCCTTCTATGCAGAGTCCATAAATAAATTACTTGCTGATTTTTGCTTACCGCACAGAATGTTAATGGCAGAATTTCAAGTTCAATTGTCAGTTCCGATAGGTCGCAAAAATGTTTTAACGCAACTCTTATCGCTGGGCATAAAATAATAAACGTGGTATTCAATTGGCTTATTACTCATGCAATTCGATCGATATGTGTACTTTTGTTATGGAAAAATTTTTGCAATGGCAATTACATATATCAGCAGCAGATTATATCATTTATTGCTGTTAGTATTTGCACAGTAACAGTGTCAATAATTGTGCATAACAAGATGTTTTTCCCAGTTAATCGAAGACAACTGTACAAATATGCGGTGCCTGGAGTCTGGGCCCTATAAATAGATCGTTATCTGAAGAGAACGCCATCAAACCAAATCGAAACTACATCATGAGAGCTATTACATTAGCAATTTTCGCGATCTTGTTGGTCGCCGTATTGGCACGCCGCGGCCCTGGCGGCGAGCCACAGGGCCCTCCTGGCCATGGTGGTGGACTGGGTGGCCATGGTCCTGGTGGACTGGGTGGCCAGGGACCTCCCGGACATGGACGTCCACATGGTCCTCCCGGTGGCAAGCCACCATCAGGTGGATCTGAAGGCGATGAGAATGACAATAATGACAACGATCAAAATGATAATGATAATAATGACAATGAAGATAATAATGATGACGAGAATAACCAGGACGACGATGCCGAAGCCGAAGCCGAAGATGAGAATGAAGCGAATAACGAAGAGAATCAGGATGGCGACGAGAACAACAATGAGAATGCTTAAATTCTAATTCTGCTTAAACTTCAACTCTCTGCCTGTTAAAATTAAAAAAAAAAATCATGTAATAAACTACAAATATTTATGCGACTTCAAATTTCATTTTTATTTTAAACTATTAGTTAAAATAGGGTAGATGATAGCTGGTGTTATCCCTGTGACATTGAGTATTAACATTATTTCTATATCAATCAAGGCAGCTTTGAAATATTAAGTATGGCTGTAATTACCAAGGAGAGAGTATTCCCCATTCGCACAGTTTTCTTTGCCCCAGTTTTATCGCAAATTGTTATGAATTGTTATTTTTTTGGGAAAGTTTTCGCATAAATTTCCATTTGACTGAACTATTTACGCTGGCAAACTTTCAGCTTGGCTCTAAATAGTTTTGATTTTACCAAATGCTGCACTGGCTAAAATATTTATAGTGCAACCAAATAGTTGATAAAAGATACAGGCCACGGTCAGAAAGAGAATATACTCGTAGTTGTGAGAATGAAGACCACATTCACAGATGTTCGTGTTTCCCAAAAGTTGCTCCCTTGAAATGGCCGCCTGTCAATCTGACAAGTGTTGGCAGCAGAGCTCCCCAAGCATTAAGCCCCATTGTGGCCTCCAAGTGGAACCCACACATATTGACCAAATTAAACAGCGTGAAAACTTGAACTTTTGTTGTCAACTTTGGGGGATTTATTCACGCTGTAAAACAACAAAGCGTCAGGCTTTATTTATCTTCTTGTCAAAGGTAAACAAACAAGGTTATAATATGTTTTGTTTACTTTTTGTTTACATTTTGTTTTTTACTTTTACTTTTATTTTTTTGCTGTGCTAATGAAGCGCACATAAATCGTTATTAAAAATTTTCCATTTACGAAGTTCATTAACAATCAAGTGCGAATGCTTCCGTTGGGAGCTAACGAATGCATAATGCTCGTTCACGGTCCAACAACACGTGAATGTGTTCACAAATCAATATTTTTAAATTCTAAGAGACGTAATTAGCCGCGTAATGCTTTACCTCCATTTTCCTCAATGTAATATTTAGTCTTAAATTTTTAATATTATAATTTATTTATATTTGGAATATTTAATTTTAAATTTTTTATTTATCGATTTCAACAGTACGTCATATTGTAATTATTGGATAAAGTTTATTGTACCCGCATGTTAGGTAAACATTTCTATTTTTGACATATTTAACAACTCTCGCTAGTGAATTTATTCTCAACAAATCTTGGCACGTTATAATCTCGTGTTCACCTAGGTGTATAAATTCTCAAAATCGCCAGACATCAAGATATTGCACTTATAAACCAATACACTCGCTTAGTTTCATAAATTAGTATAAAAGAACATTGACTAATTTGTTTGTTTTACACAATATTCAATCTTAATGATTGGTCATTCTATTGATTAGATTACTCGGGAATATTGTACGCCTCACTTTATGATAATACTGAGAGTACTTAAAATGTTTTTCAAATGCGCCTTCATTAGAAATCAAAAGTTGTTTAATCGGAAATTCGACCAGGGCGATAAGAGAGCTTCCTAGGGAACTATATTGAAATTTGTGAGAGCTGGACAAACACGAATGATAACAAGGGCTTAGTAGGAGGATTTATTAGAATAGAATTTATGGCAAGCGATTGTGCGTAATGTACAAACGTATTATTTTTTATAGAACTGGAATAGAAGAGAAGGGAATTTCTTATAAAAGGTAACCCTCTATATCATGTTTTATTGCGATTTCAATTAGTTGCCAATCGCCCATTCCCGCACTTTTTATAAGGAATCAATTGATTGTCAATTGCAGAGACACGTATTGCCGTCATTATAAACATGTACCAGCTATTATTGCCGTGATTTAAATAACGGAAGCAATAAAATTAAATTTACTTCTGGTTTCTATTTATTTTTTTTCTCTTTCCCTCTTCTGTTTGCAAATGAAATGCTTATAAATGCCCCGATGGCAACATCAAAGAATTCATCATTTATTCCCATTTCTCTTTTGTACAGATTAAAAGGCAAAAGGAAATATGAGTCCGAAAAAAAAATGTCAGAAAAATGAGCGACAACTGCGGAAAACCACAAAAGACTGGTGTACGGGGGACAATAGCATCGCTCACGGCTTACTCACCTGTACGGCCTGTACATCCAAATAGTCCAGCGGAAATCCGTTGGCTGAGCCACCGCCTGCAGCACCCGCTGCTGTTGCCGGCGCACCACGCTGTGCGGTGCAAACGAGCCTCGTGGCGCTGAGTAAAGTCAATAACACCGGGCAAAACCACGCTGTGGCTTTCATCATTCTGTAATATAAAAAAAAATACAAGTTAATAAAAAACAGCAACAATAATTGCATGGAAAATAAACGGATGCACAATTCGCACGATAAAACAGGCAATGCGCCGACCCAAATTGCATCAAGTTAAATAAAAATTGAATTTCATTCCATCTGAATAAACGGAATATTGAGCCTGTCGAATAAATAAAAATCAAAAACTATATATATTGATAAACGCATTTATGAATAGTCAATATGCGTGTTCCAGGAATCTAAAAAATATTTTATTAACAGAGTTTCAAGGACTAAAAATCTTTCGAGTTTCTAAATCAGATTATAATATTTAGTTTCATTTTTATGAATATTAACAGGAACAAGTGAGTATACTTATTAGTTTTTTAATAGTTTACTTTAAATTTTATTTCAAGTGTTATTTTTATTTATTCATTTATTTATTTTTTTGTAGTGGTTGCAGAATGCATAAAATAGTTTTAAAAGAAAGATTCATAAGAATTGTAGTCAATAATTCATGTCTTATTGCCTTAGAATGCGTCGAGCACCTTTTAACTCAATTCTTTTTCATACAAATATATACTAAACTATTTATCTATACAAATATATACTACATATACTATACTATTTATCTAATACCAATTTTAAACAATATCCGATACTGTCTAAGACAATATCTGTGCAAAACTAAAATAATAATATTTAATATTTAATTAATATATAAATATAACAATCGCATTTCATAGGCTTTACGCTTTCAATTTAATAAATAAATAATAACTTAAGCATTTAAAATTTGTATTAATTTTTCTCTGGTCTTAACTTTTTCATTTACGAAGTCTCTGACACTTACACGTGTTGAGCTCTTCGTTGCTGGCATACTAAAGCAGTTTGAAGCATTATTTAAGGGCAATCTATCAACATCAGCGAATATATGTATATAGTTGAGAATATATATATATATATATATATATATATATATATATATATATATATATATATATATATATATATAGAAATAAATAAATATATATGTATGTATATAAAACGTATCTGGACTCTGACATTGATATTGCAACGCGTTGCAAGCGTGTCCGGAATATGCGAGAGTCCTGTGTGGAAATACGCAACCTTTTGACATACTGAAGTGTGCTTATAATTTATGGCTTATGCACATGCATGACCTCTTCTAACCCCACTTTCAGCTCAGCTCTTCACTCCCGCTGAATGGATGGATGGATGGATGGATAGACTCGCCAAATGACTTTGCCCAGCGACAGCGAAACATAAACGTAATGTGTGGAAATAACATAAATAGATGGCAGGTCGCTGGCTAGGGTTTCAGATGGACTTGTGCCCCCGCTCTTGCAGCACAGACAGACTGGGGACACTGACGGAACGAGCTATTATGGCCAACTGAAAGGATTCCTTCTGCGGCCACAAAACAATTTGCACGCCTGCTCGATTATGCAAACTATCCCTTAGCTAACCAGAACTGGAAAATAATTTAAGAGCTGTCAAAGGTTGAATACCCTGGAAAAGACTAAGCCAATGAAGGGTGTACCTCTAGTAAACATGTTGCTAATAAAAGTATTCCTTTACTAAATTTAGCCGAGTTGTGCTGACTCTTTCCAAGATATAGGGTATCAAAGGGCCAATGACTGGCAAAAGGCTTACAATTTCCGCAAGGCTCAGACCAGGAAGGCCGCAAATCCTCTAAAATCGTTGTGTAGCTAAAAATAGATGTAAACACCGTGTAAATATAGTTTTACATGCGTCGTGCGCCGTGCGCTGTGTCGAACTGCTCTATTTATTTTTTTTTAGTCAGCAAATTGGTTTTGCGTTCCGTTTGGGGGCGACTCTCACTTCCTTTAGCTCCACATGGCATCCTTTGGCTACATATTTTGATTAGCTTGAGCAAATGTTTACGGGGGCCCTCTATTTCAGTTGCTGTGTGACCCGCATTAAGCTATTTATTTATTAATGCTCAACAGGAATCAAAGGCAATATTATATAGTCCATGAACTTGAGTTGAAGAGTGCGATTGATAAACAAATTTTTATTATTATTTTTTTTTTTTTGACAAAATGCCAGCCTCAAGCTATCGTGCGTCATCTGTCTATCAGCTGCTCTTTGAATTGTCATCAAAATTGAGATAAGCAGTGCTTTCTTTCTTTTTTTTTCAATTATAACATGAGTACGCAGCGTGTACTACGTGACGTATACGCAACGCGATTTTCGTTTAGTTTCTGTTGTATGCTTTGGGGCGCTTTGATAAATATTTTTGCGTTTAAAAAAGAGAATTGAACTTGAAATAAATTAAATATCAAATTCTGTTTAATGGATTTTTTCTAGCTATATTTGGATAGTTATCTAAAATAATACAGGTTAGTAAAATATTTTCTTTTTTCTCATACAGATTTGTCTGCGTTTCCGCTAAGCACTTAGCTCCACTTAAGCTGAGCTGTCATCTGTAAAACTTGAGCGCAAATCTCTCTGGCTGTTTAACTAGTTGGAAGTTGATGGCATAGCCACAAGATATTTGACATATGTAAGCAACTCCATAAAAAAAGGTGGCAACGATGACATGCGGGATTCGGGCAGCTGTCATATTCGGGGCCAGGATTTGCGAATATACGAATATTGAAATGTTGACAGCAGTGCTGCATATGGAAAAAAAAAGAAATAGAATGAAAATTCATGGATGTGTCAATTTTGCGCCCAATTCTATTTTGTATTCTCTCTCCCCTCGCCATTGATGCAAGAAATATTAAATAAAATTCCATTCGGTAGCCCAAAAATGAAATTACATTGTTTAAATGCCATCATTGGAAAATGTCTGCATTTGAAGTTGAGCAAATAAACACATTTTGTTTGGGCATTAAACAATGCTCGGCATAATGTGGCCCAATAAAAACTGCCCTGCCCCACTGTGTAAGCACATGCACTGCGAAATAAAGGGACTGCCCCACTGAGAAATCGTGATGGCCCGGAGCGCATTCGCTTGCTTTTATCTGCGCAGTTAAAGCATAAATAAAATATATATATATGTATTAACAATAATATGTATAAAACATAAGAAATAAAACGGCAAAAGTCTCGTCTATTTGCATTTAACATGTATGCAAATATCTGCGCAGTTAGGCCAAAGTTTTAGGTCGATAAAAAGGATTTTTACGAGCGAACAATTTGATTTTTTCCGCTAAGCCATGGGAAGAAAAAACACATAGAAGTGAATAAATGAATTTAATGTATGAATAAATTATTCGAATGCAGCTCAATTGCGAGATTTACTGTAATCAAATCATTTGCAAACATTATGTGCAACTAAGTGGGTATATTAGACTGCTGAAATACCTGTTAAAAATTTCATTTGTTTTTGTTTTTAAATTGTCATAGCCAAAATTACATTAAGGGAATATGCAAGATATTTCTTGAACTGAAATATTAAAAAATATTAGATTATATTTTTATAGATTTGTAGTGAAGCCGCAATTCGGTAAGTAAGATCTCAATTGAGTTTACTGATACATTTGCTAAAGCGAAAATACAATCTAAATCGAATTGACATGTGTTACAGTTACGATCTTGAAGACACAAAAAACAATCTTTTATGAGTCGCAAACAAAACGTGACCCATCACAGAGTGACGTCACAGTTGGCTGGCTTGATGGAAATGACAGGACAGCAAGTTTTCGCAGCCAATCAAAAGTTGAAAATGTTCGCCAAGACATGTTTGCACTCTATTAAATTACAAGACTCGGGACCTTAACTACAGGACAGCAGCCGAACAGACTGAGGCTGAACAATGTGAAAATTGCATAAGGAATACAAATTAATTACTTGAGCAGCTGTAGGGTTTGCCACTGAGAAGCAAACCCAATATTTAAGATTTCTTTAATTTTTAATTTAAATTTTAGTTCCATTTCGTTAAGGGAACGAACAATCATCCAAATACCCAAACTGTATCTCGTAACACAAGTAAATTAATTGGCAACACGTAATGAATTTGGCCAATGTTCCATTGCCAATGAACATCTATAAATTAGGCCACAAGCCAAATTAATTGCTGAAAACATTTTATTAAATTAAAGCTATGTTTTGTCTTAGGCTTGCGGCGTACACAAAACACAAGTATGTACATACATTTTTATCTAATTATATATTTAATTGAGAGGCTACCAGGAAAATTTTTATCTACTTATACAACTTTACAAATATATTTTTTGGTTGTTATTAATATTTAACCTTATATTTATAATATTAAATAATTATAATTATTAAATATTATATATAAATTTATAACATAAAATATATACAAAGAAATAATTAAAAATTTAAAATCTATTCAATAGTAATTATAAGGAAACAATTTTAAATTATTATGTTTTTATGCAAGTTTTATATAATTAAAATATATTATATTTAAAAATATATTTTTATTTATTATATTTAAATTATTAATTTTTTATATTTTTGTTTGTTGATTAAATACTAGATATTTATTGAAATTATTACTTTTTTATATATTTGTTTGTTTGTTGATAAAATACTTGATATTTATTTAAATTATTACTTTTTTATATATACTTTGTTCGTTAACAAATATATTTTTTGTATGCATTTTTATATATATTATAAATTTTAAATTATATATTTTATTTGTTTGTAATATATAAAAATTTAACAAATTACGTACCAAAAGCAATAGTTCAGCTAAAACTTTAAATATTACAAGCAACTTCAATTGATAATTATTTAAAAAAAAGAAGTTTTGTAAGATATATTTTGTAATTATTAATTTTTTGTTTTGTTTCAAGACATACATTTTCTATTATTCAAAAAAAAAAAAAAAAAAAAAAATAGATATGAAAAATCATAATTATTAAGTAATTAATTTATTTAATAATATATTAGTAATTTATTTATTAAATAATTACTAAAATAAATATATAATTCACATAAAATAATTACACAGTAAAAAAAAAGTTGCGCAGAAAATGAATATTTATATTTAATATTTATAAATATTTATTATTAAATTAAAATAATGTGCTGCATCTGTATTTTTATTTCATTCAATAAGCAAATACTTTTCACTTCTTTATCAATTTATTTAATATTTTATGAACATCATTTATCAGTTCTTTTTATTTTTGTTTAGAAATTCGAATTTGCTAACAATTTAAAAACGAATTCAAATCTTTTGTACCCACCAGTTATAACGTTGATTAGGTTTAATCCACAAAGTGCAAATCGAACGTTTTAACAACACGTTGAATGCCACCAAATGCAAATAAGTTAATTTTCGTTCAATTTCGTTTGGTGTTTGCCGTTTGATAACAATTTAGCTTCACACACTTTGGTAATTGGCTGTGAGAAAATTTCGTTTGATCTTAACACTGGGAAATATTTATGGTTTTCAAGATTTACGTTTTAGGGCCAATATTTTATTTTTATGTGCTCACGCGCGACTGCAATCAAACGAAATGGGACTCAGCTTAAATTCCAAATTTGAATATATTTTCGAGTGAAAATTCGCACAGAAATTATGTTGAAATTTCAGTTGTTAATTGGAGGGCTATAAAGCTGGCCTAAGGAGCTAGGCTCTGTTCCTTCGAATTGCTATTCGAGGCTGTGTCCGAGAACGCAACAGGCTGACGACGAGCGAAGTACTCTGAGCTCGAACCGTTGCTCGCTTGTTTTTATATTGCAAGGCAATGGACGACGCTGAACGCTTCACGACGAGCGCCAAAACCGAGCAGCAAGGACGACGACGACGACGATGACGACGAAGGGACGACGACAGGACGAAACCATGCGACTAGTTATGAATGAATCCGTGCGACACGCACCAACGTGGGAGGCTCCACATGTGGGCCCCCAGTTACAAAATGCACACCGAATGTTGCTCGAGCAGCTAACGTGAATGCTAGCAACATGTTGCTGCAACATCTGCTATCTATCCACCTATCTACCCATCTTTATCTCTTTGTTTTGTGTTTCCCCTTTTAATTATCGAACTCTATTAATAAGAAATGAATTTTTATGCGCACATTAATTGCTTGATTATTTTATTTTTTAGCCAGTCCAAAGGGTTTCCACGGTTATTAGAGCCAGGCTAACAACTAACAGCTAACGGCTTTTGGCAGCTCAGTCGCTGATCAGCGCTCAGGTGTGAAATTGCATGCCATTCATCTTCATCTCCTAAAGAAATATATGTATGTGAATAGAACAGCACTGGCTACAATGGGCGGGTGACGCAAATATCAGCGCATAAAAATAATCTTTATCTAATGGGGCTTAACAACATTGCAAATAAAATATTATTGTATATAGATAGATGTATCATGTGCACAGGCAAATAAAATATATTTTTATATAGATGTCTCATGTGCACAGGGTGGGTGGGGCAAACATAATCAGCCGAGGTTCTTTTCCATTCTCCCTTTCTCTTTTATCTGGCGCCAGTTGTTATTCTGATTACTTTTGACCCACCCTAACCCTAAATAGTATAATTGTGGATATATGTACATAAGACAATTCAATTATCTTTACCACATAAGAGCTATATCAAAATTATGCTAGAAATTATATTTTTGTTTTTGTTAGTATTTGATTTTTATTAAATTTATTACTATATGTATATTGTTTATGTTTAGCTAAACTTGAATTTAAATATTATTATTAGTAGCAATATTAACATTTGCTAAATCAACAATATATAATTTAATTTAAACTAATTAATTTTTATTTTATTTTATTATATTATTAATTTTTATTTTATTTCATTTTTATTTTTGTCTGTTTTTAGGCTATACTTTAAAATCTTAGCATTCATATTAATGTCTAAAAATAATAGTTATATTTAATATTCTAATACAAACATACAAACAAGATATGAAATGAAAATATATAATTAATAGCTGCCTTTAGAGTTTTTTTTTGACTATGCTCCTATTTTCTTCCCATTGTCCAGCTCTTGTGCCATTAATCTTGACCGTTTGTGACTGAGCTCTTATATTTGTTGGCGAAGTGAAAAGGGAATATTGGCTTCGTAGGAATATACCGCTAAGATGTTAAAGGCAAATTTAATTAATATATAATGTCACTATATCTAGTTAAAAGACCAAATGTGAGGGTATTTTCCAGTTGAGTACACCCGAGAGGAGAACTCCACAATGATTCCTTATATTTTCTTCAGTCTCCTTCCTTCTTCTAAGCTGTATAACATAAGGGGCTGTCAAAAGTTTCTCTAAGTCACAGCTGAACAGCTACGGCTGGGATAAGGATAAAGAACTGAACGAGTATCGTTCAGTTGGTAGAGATAGACTGAAATATACTTAGAGGATTTTTTTATCACTTGTACTGGCATAAGATTGCAGAACTTGGCTTCGTTCGCAAGTTGTTGCGGCCCAATTTAACCTTTGGTGGAAATTAATTGTCGCATTGACGGTGCAACAGTGTTGCCAGCCATTCATCAGAGGCCGTTACCCAACACCTATTTCAGTGTGTCTACCACCTGCCTGTTGCTCAACAGCTTGACATTCTTTTTAATTGCTGTCAATGCGTGCCCAGGTGTAATTAAACACGTGGGCCGCGACCCGTTACCTGGCGCTGATTTTTGTTTTTGTTTTGTGTTAGCCCGCTGATTGAAATCTGTCAAAACGTTTAACTGACATTTTACAGCACTAGGCGAGCAAAAAGAGTGTGGAGTAATGTCTGTAAATGTCGTAAAGGCAACAAATAGTTATCGATAATTGAGTTGTAAATGGTTAAGAAAATAGTATACGGCTGGACTAAATATAGAAGCTGTGAACTATCAATCAACCATAAAACTAAGAATGAAAAGCGAGATTTTTTTCTAAGCAAAGTAATTCTAGTTAGAATTTCATTCCACTTAAGCTTAAGCCTTTGAGCTGATACAAGGCCATAGTAAATCATCTCATTTAGGCACTCGAATCGCCTAATTAATACCAGCTCGGGCCAAGTTTTTGGCCATTTTATTGAGCTACTGCCCTTTGACCTGCTCCAAGAAAAGTAGACTCAACTGCTAGCAAAGTCGAACCGTTTTCATTAGCTCAAGTTGATCGACTATAACGACGTCACTTGTGTTGGCTGAGATAAACTCATTAACATGTTGATTAAAATCACGACAGAGTTCAAGCGCTGCGTCAATCTTTTGTTTGATTTGCGTAATAAGGCAATGTTGGGGGAGCAGTCGAGGGGGAGGAAAGCAGCTGGAGTGCGGGAGCGACAATTTCTAATTGCGCTGCGTCAGTTTTGACAAGCGCTTAAACGGTAAACGTCACTTGGCTCAATTATGCGTGTTAACAGAACAGACTGCTCAGCTCAGCTACCCAACCCCCCTCCCGATGAAAGTGTCAAGCGACCTGAGGGCCATCTTCGCAGCTGCTGTCGATAAAGTGAAGTAATTATTAATTTATGGCAAGCTCTCGAGAGTGCCAACAAAGCATTTAATATACTTACGAATGAAGATGGTTTAGTTGGCACAATGCGAAACTGTATATATGTATGTATATTACATTATTATTACATTATTGGCAATCTTAAATTTCAGTTTTGACAATCGTGTGATATATCTAATCTAATTATATTTATATGTATATGTAATAAAAATATTGTAATTTAGTATTAATCATCTGTTTGTATGATGTAAAATAAATTGAAATATATAATTATAATATACATATATAAATATATGTTTCTAAATATATAAGAATAACAGACAATAAATTATATATAAATATAAGAAATATAAAGAAAATTTAAATAACAGAAAGATATAATTATTGGATTTTAGCAAATTAAGATTGAATAAATTTTGTATAAATGTCCTATGAACAACGTCCAGCAGCGGACCTCAGCACAAGAGCTTGTTCACGGCTTGAGGTTCACTTTTATACTGTTTTATTTCATCAATGCACACAGCACTAAGCGCAGGTAACGCGCAGGGAGTGCGATCATAAGGAGAGCAAGCATAGGGAGAGCAAGAAAAGGAGAGCAAGAAAAGGAGAGCAAGAAAAGGAGAGCAAGCTGAGGGATTGTAGGGAGATTAAGCAATCATAGGGAGAGCAAGCAAGTGTGAGCGACACTTCCGCTATAACAGCTGCAACTCCAACTGTTGCTCTCTAAAGCGTTAATAGCATAGAGTGAATATACATACATACATATGTACATATGTAAATGTGAATATGTGTACATACATACATACAGTGCTTAAAATGTGAATTAAATGCTTTACATGACTTAATAAAAACAATTCTATTTTTGTATTTTTAATGTATAAAACATATTAAAAGTATATGTGTTTATTTACACACATATTAAATATAATAATAATATTATTATTCATCACTAAACATTTGATTGTAAACTTATTATGACTGCTTAGCTGCTCATTCGATTAAACTCCTCATAAAAGCCGACTATAAATCCATTTTAGGGATTTGCTCTGCCATAACGAATTGCTTTGGATTGAAAGTTTTTGCTGATTAAATTTCATTTACATCGTAATTCGAGTGTCTGACCGCAAAAAGAAGCGCCAAAAATGAAACGAATTTACGCTTAAGTTGGGCTAAAATGGGCCAGCACAATCCCGCAAAACTTTTTGCCACAAGCTAAGCAAAATATTTAACTAAGAAAACGCAACAAAAAAGCAAAAGAAGAAACTTTTCTCTTCGGACAGCAATAATTAAAGTGAAGAACTTTTACGTAAAGCGCTTAACTTTTGGCATTTACTGTGACTGAAATATAAATGGGTTGATCATTTTGTTATTTAGACGGACAGGTAACTCTTATCTGAGCTATGCGAAAGTGCGTGAAAATTTATTTGCATGATGGTATTTTATGCGGCTTGTGTATGCTTGGGTGTGTGTGTGTGTGTGTGTTGGCGCGTGTTTATGCCTGTGTGCGTAGCGTATGACAGCATGCAAGCGTTGCCAGATGACCGAATCACATGGACAGCACTGATGCAGCGCTGCAGCGGAGAGACTGATGAATGTACATACATACAAACATTTTTACATATGTACATACATAGATGAGACTGAATGTGCGCGTGTTGGATTTTATTTTTCGCCACCGATTTTGGCGTTGATTTGTAGTTGGAGGCGATTAAAAGTGCACGCATACACACACACACACATTCTGAAATTCACGCCTGCTATGCCAAAGCATTTGTCAACTGCTTTCGGTTCTCTGCGGCAAGTCCAAATTTGATTTATGAGCGCATTGTGATATATGCAGAAATAAACGAAAGAAATCAATAGGCGTGTGGTAGGGGTATGGGGATGGGATAGCACAGCAGGGAATGGGCCCATTTAGCTATGCCTAATTGCATTACTAGGATAATTTCGTGTAGAGCATGGGCAATTTATAGCAGCGCACTTAATCTTATTAATATAGTGAGAAAACTAGGTCAAGCAAACTCTTTAATTGAAAAAGGCTACATATACATATTCACAATGTAATAACCGTTTTTACTTGAATTCGCATATATCAACTTTATTCAACTGTTGTGCAACTGTTGACTATTTCGGAAATTGAAATGTAGATGGCGCTGTTTGTGCGTTGCTCAACTGTTACAGAACAGTGGCAAAGCTGTTGATAAAAATAAGGGATGCATACTATTTGCTTATTAATGTGTGTATATTTTGTTCCTATAAAATTGAAGAAAGTTACTATATAAATAATATCCGCGAATATGCGTATCACATTTTATTGTTGTGTACACTGTGACTTGTCACTAGCAAACGCCAGTGATAAATAACAGTTACGTGAACAGCGCCCATCTCTAGTGATTTCCCATCGCTAGGAAAACAAATATGGCGGAACGCGAATGCAAAGAAAAATAAAAAAAAATTAACTAAATCGCAATCACAAGCATCATCCAAACTCGGATAATGCAAAATTGTTGAGCGTTTATAGTTAATAGCTCCCTCTGTGCGGTTTCTCATGTGTGTTAGTAAAAACGTGCAGTGCTGCAATGCAATTTGTAGAATCAACACAAATACAAATTTGTTATTACGTGACCTCGAGAACGCCGCTAAAATTGAATTACCCCGAGCCGTGGCAAAAAGAGCTATTTTTCGGTAAAACGAACAGCTCAACAGCAAATGCAACACTGCGTGTGCGTACTGCGTCACAGATGCAGTTAAACTAAATACTAACTGTAAAGTGAAATTGCAAATAAAAACAAAGTACGAAAAACGTAAATAAGACAAAAAGAACCGCAAAAATGACTGGCGGACGCGAAAGCAACGCCAGCGCTAGCAGCGGCAGCAGTAGCGGCAGTAACGGCAACACTGCTGCCAACTCCAGCGGCACGCCGCAAACGCCGACGCAACAGCGCGCCCGCGGCCGTCCTGCGAAGCGGGCGACCTGCACTTGGTGCACCGAGGGCAAACTGCCACTGCAGTACGTTCTGCCCACACAGACGGGCAAGAAAGAGTTCTGCTCTGAGACGTGCATCGCCGAGTTCCGCAAGGCGTACAGTAAGGGGGCGTGCACGCAATGCGACAACGTGATACGCGAGGGTGCGCCCAATAAGGAATTCTGCTCCATGATGTGCATGAACAAGCACCAAAAAAAGAACGGCTCAATGCGACACAGTGGCGCCGGCGCAGCTGGCGCTGCCGGCGGTGCTGATGGCGATCGAAAGTCGCTGAGCAGTGGTGCTCCGGCGCCTACAGGTCCCTTCCAGTACGAGAGCTTCCATGTGTTCGATTGGGATGCCTACCTGGAGGTGAGTTACGATTTTCATAATTTTTTGAGCAATTGGCTAACTTTTTGTTCTATATTCATTGCAGGAAACGGGCAGCGATGCGGCGCCAGCCGAGTGCTTCAAACAGGCGCTCAATCCGCCCAACAACGACTTCAAGATAGGCATGAAGCTGGAGGCGCTAGATCCACGCAACGTCACCTCCACCTGCATTGCGACGGTGGTGGGCGTGCTCGGCTCACGACTGCGTCTGCGCCTGGACGGAAGTGATTCCCAAAACGATTTCTGGCGCTTGGTCGACTCGAACGAGATCCATGCAATAGGGCACTGCGAGAAGAATGGCGGCATGCTGCAGCCGCCGCTTGGCTTTCGCATGAATGCTTCCAGCTGGCCAGGCTACCTCTGCAAGATACTCAACAATGCTATGGTCGCGCCAGAGGAAATATTCCAGCCGGAGCCGCCGACGCCGCCAGAGAATCTCTTCAAAGTGGGCCAGAAACTGGAGGCGGTGGACAAAAAGAACCCCCAACTGATTTGCTGCGCAACAGTTGACGCCATCAAGGACGATCAGATCCACGTCACCTTCGATGGATGGCGCGGCGCCTTCGACTACTGGTGCAATTATCGCTCACGTGACATTTTTCCCGCTGGTTGGTGCGCACGTAGCTGCCACCCGATGCAGCCGCCGGGTCACAAGTCACGCATGGACTCCAGCTCAGGCAAGCAGCGTTGTCCACGTCCCAAATATACTGTTGTCGCCGAATCGGACGCTATGGTGGCCGCCTCGCCAGTGACGGCGCATTTTCACACCAACTGCAAGGGAGGGCCATTCATCAATGGCTCCAAGCTGCCGTCTATGGTGACGGGACCCACGCATCAGACGCTCGCCAAGCTGTGCCTGCAGGAGGTGCTGGCCGCTAGCACGGACACGCAGCAGCTTTCCAAGCTGCTGTTTTCACTCGATGGAGATGTGCATATTGTGACTGCAGCTGGAAAGAATTTCACTGTAACTATGGTTGCATTTGCTCCCCATACTCGTGCTAATATGTTATTTGCTTTTTCTAGGTTAAAATACCCTCGCCGCTGCGCATGAAGGACGACGAGAGCCTGGCGCTGTTCATAGAGACGTTGTGCACCACATGCCGGGCATGTGCGAATCTCATCTCGTTGGTGCCGGAGACCGAGGAGTGCAAGAAGTGTGCGCACAGTCGCAAGCGACAGCTGGTGCAGACTGCCACGCCGCCATCGTCGCCTGTGCTTGCTGAGAAACGAGGTCGTCAATCAAAATCCGCCACGCCCACGCCCGCGCCCACTTCGCCCGCTGAGAAGCCGTTGATGATAAAACAGGAGGCGGGTGTTAAACCGCAACCACAACAGCAGCAGCAGCAACAGCAGCCCGCAAGCAAAACACATACAAATGCCACGAAGGACCCGCTTAGCCACAAAAACAACAACAACAACATTAATAATAATAACAACAACAACAACAATAATACTAGCAACAGCAATAATGTGAGCAGTGGCAAATTGACCGCCATCAAAACGGAGCCAAATGGTGTTGCAGCGACATCCCCAACGCAGTCGCAAAACCAGAGCCAAACACAAGCGCTGCGGAAGGTGCGTTTCCAGCATCACAACAACAATGGCAATAGCCAGCAGGAGACAGGATCCACTGGCAGCAACAGCACCAACAACAGCTCCACATCTTCCAACTCGAGCACCAGCAGCAGCAGCAGCAGCGGCAGTCTAGCAGGCGGCACATCAAATGCGAAATATTTGGCACCCCTCGTCGCTGAGGTGCATCCAGAGCAGCTGAGCGCCAAGCCACCAAGCAGCTATTACAAATCTCCGACGACATTGTCGTCGAGCGCCTCCTTCCCTTCGTCGGTGTCCACGCCTTTTACCGCTTCACAGTCTGCCTGCCCAGCGGCACCGGCAGCCAGTGCCGCCAAAGCGGCAACAGCGCCCGTGGCGACAGCAGCTGCCTCGAGCAGCTATACGGGCATAGCCATTACCTCACCTCTAAGCACACCCACATCGGCATCGGCTGCGTGTTCGCATCTGCGAGCGCAGCCCATCGACTGGTCCATCGAGGAGGTCATCCAGTACATCGAGAGCAATGACAACTCGCTGGCAGTGCACGGCGATCTCTTTAGAAAACATGTGAGTAGTAGATGTGACATACAACTATAGATCTACATATATTTATATACAACTTTGATTTTGATTCACAGGAAATCGATGGCAAGGCATTGCTGCTACTTAACTCGGAGATGATGATGAAGTATATGGGCCTGAAGCTGGGGCCAGCCTTAAAAATATGCAATCTAGTGAATAAGGTCAACGGACGCAGGAATAATATGGCTTTGTAAATGGAATGAAAACGAAAATTAAGGATATACATATATGCATACGGCTATGGATATGGAACAGGATAAAGCGCAAGGAACGGATCAAAGCCATCGCCGAAGTGTTAACAAATTAGTACCTCCTTAAAAAAAAAAAAAAAGAAAAACTTCAGATAACCAGATAACAAGTACGAAATGTGCTCGGGCATCTATAAAGCTGAGGCACGCTAACGATTTAATTATAAATATTTAATGTCCAACCCAACATTCTAAAGCGAATAATGTTAAACATGCGCGAAGGAAACCAAAACAAAATATCGAGCAAAAAGAAAAAAATAATAATAATAATAATAATAATGAAAACTTCAAATTCCAAAAACTCATATTCGAAATATCAGTTTTTCACCCCAGAAAAACACACTAAAATCTACTTTTAAAATGCATATGAAAAATATTTATTATACACACACGCACATTAGGCACGAAAAATTAATATGATTTAAAAAAAAGGAAAAATAATATTTAAAACAAAAGATAAATTGAAAATATTGTACATAATTTTACATATAATTTTGTAATTATGTATGTATCGATTGAGTTTCTTTAAAATCTAATTATTACAATGTTTGCTTAATTTTAGCAATTTATGTTTAAGACAAATCAACAAACTAAACATTTGTTTAATTTTATTATATATTGTAGATACGTAAGGTAAATAGAAAACCTAAAATGCGAAATTAAACAAAAAAAAAAAAGTCCCGAACTAAACTGTAAACTATATTAAATGAAAAGCCGACAGTAGCTATATAAAACAGATACACATATATATATATGTATCAACATTGTATGCAATATTTCTCATTACGTTTATTTACACACGTAAACACCAACTCACACACAATTATACATAAGATATACTTATACAATACATATTGCAAACTGTATACATTATTATTAAACTTGGTAAACAGAATAACTGATTTTGTCACTGCTGCTTGAGACCAATGAGAGTATTATCAAACTTCTAGAACTCTAAATGAAAGAGAAGATTGTTTGTGACTCTCCTCTCTTTCAGCTCACTTTTGCAGCCATGCAATTCCATAGATACACATACATACATACATACGAATCATTAAATGACTACATGATATAGTATATATATAACACATTACTTTCGGATGGACACAGGTAAATTTCGAATACAAAAACTCATTTTGCATATAATCATAAAATTAGTCGAAAATGTCATGTATACTTAAATCATAATACTAATCCGTATTACCTTTTGGCTAAACATTAGAATCAAATATATAGAAAATTAACAGAATACAAGTTAAACCAAAAAACATAAAAGAAAAGACAAAAAATAAAACTAATAAAAATACAAGACTAGTATGAATGGAACGAAATTATATATTGAGTTCAATATGCGACAAAACACATTTATCTCTTACACTCATTCACGCATTCACTCACACTCACACGCTAGTTCAAATACACATACACACATACAACCACACTCACTCACTCACACATATTATCATAATATAAACATTATGTTTTGCCATTAACATTTAATTAGATACTAAGTGAATAGTTATTTAATTCACTTCATGTTATGTATGTATAGAGAACGACAACATTGTATCAGACAATTGAAATCTGAATAAAGCAAGTATATAAACAAATACATAAGCAGTTCGAATCTCGACTACATTATAATTTTCCTTCATACCTGTTTGCTTGCCTGTCGCACAAAAATGAAAAATTTCGATTATAAAATTAAGAAAATGAATAAGTTTTATAGGAAATTAAGAGCCCAAATAAGGCGGCGTAAATGGCGCCCTAAGTTACTCTCCCCGCTACCCCCGTTTGGTAAAAAGTTCATAAGACTGACTAATAAGACTAAATTACGCACCAAATTCGTGTCAACTAAAAAATGGGCCAGGAAACTAGCTAAGAAGGGTAAATCACCCAACCGCTTGCCTTCAATTAGGAAAATGGCTCCCCGATTTACTAGGGTCTCTGAATTCTCCACTCCATTACACACAACTGGTGATGATTTATGGATCCGGTTTAGTGAGTCGGATATTTTTTCGCTCATGGGATCTTGTAATGCTACAATTCTGCAAGACCAGCCAACTGTTTATCCCAAGTTAAAGACCCATGCTTTATCTAACTGCCGGAATCCACGACCGCAGGATTCACCGCCCCAGAGTCCAAACAGCTGTGACAAGAAACCAAATCTAGAGATTCCAAAAGTTTGTCTATTTGATCGTTTCTTCGAGCAACCGCAGTCGTTACAGAAGAAACCGCATGGCCCTTGGCAAATCTATCGTGCTTCAGACACTTCCGAGATATTACCCCATGAACTAGACATACGCCGCCGTTGCAGAACCTCGCATCATTGGGGACGTAATATTATCGAAAGCGAACAGATTTGTCAAGACCAAACTACATGTCCCATTATGTAATTTGTTAACAATACAGTTGATTGTTATTAGTTAACAATAATTAATTTTGGATGCAAGGCTATATTATCAAATAAAGGCTGGGTAAAAAATTTATTTAAATAACTGAACCAGAAATTCTTTCTTACCATAAGAGTCGATGTTTTCCTTTATTAGAATTCTTTCTTAACATCTTTATTTATATTTATTTATATGTCTGCTTCACTCAGTTTGCTTAGCTTAGTTTAAAGAGACTCGAAAAAAAAGGTAAATACAATTGATGTGGAGGTAAAAAGTTGACAGAACTAATTGGAAAGTGCAGGAAGCTCCATGCCAGGCTGTCAAGACTGGGCTCAACTCTGAAAATGAACTGTGTACAAACAGCTTCGATGATGTCAATGGCCCCATGTCCTGGGAAAGATGCATAACAAAAGGTATGTATCTAAACCTTGCCGTATACCACCCATGGCCACCCATGACCACCCCGTGGGCAACCTTTGGCCCCCGCTGCATTCACAATTTGTGGTCAGCCGTCGTCGCTGCGGGCGAAGTTGATTTCGCTTTTTATTGGATTTAAGCGATCATCGTTCAATTTATAGACAAATCAAATAACATTTTTTACTGCAGGTCGCGTTTTATGTGCTTCGACGTTTGATAAAAATAAAACGAAAAAAAATCGGGAATAAATTGGATTTGCTGTTGGCATGCAAATCGTTTGGCGCCGGGCTGCAGCCAGGATTAGGTTGAAGCCTTTAATCACCTGACTAACCGATGCCCAATGCCAACTTTTGTTGGCCGGGTTAATGAAGCGGCTTGCATTGGCGGAAATCAGAAATCCACAGTGAACAATGCCAGGCGGAGTCTAGACGTGGGCGTGGAGTCGTTCGCTCAACAACAATCCTTTTGTGCTGGAATCCTGGACTCTCTTGTCAGCTGTATCAATATTGTTACAGTTCATTTTGTTTGGCCTCGACAAATAAAGCATTTTATGCAACCAGCTCCAGCGTCCACTCGTCTCAGCCGAACTATGCTATTTGCCTTGGCCGTTGGCCAGTTTTGAGCTCTAGCTGGGCGTGTTTGTGGGCATGGTCCATTGAATTGGCATTGAGTTGAACAGAGTCGAGACTTTAGCCGGCTTCTGCGGGCCAACTTTGCATGCCGCATGCCGCATGCCGCATGCCACATGCGCTCCACAATCCTTGACTCTCCCCCCAACCAGAGTTCAAATTCCATGGCTGAACTTTAAGAGTTTCAGTTTGACTGATAATTTATAGACAGGAGCATTGAGCTCCATTCGCTTTATCATATATAGAGAGAGATGATTGTGTGTGTGAGTGTGTATTGAATCTATTATTATTTAACTTGAACTTAGACTAAGCTCTTGATGGGTTTATATTTGATATCACTGTGTTTGCTCAATTGAAAATTGTTAAAGCAATTAGAGAATGATATTGAGGACTGATACTAGCAGAGCTGAGGTAGAGTTGATCCAAAGATATTAACACAAAAGAAAATCTACTAAAGAGAAAAATTGATTGAAAAATTAAGCCGGGCTCAAATCATCCAATTGGAATATCCTTTAAAGAGCTAAACATAGCAGAGAATGCAATGAAAATCCCCATAAGAAAATCGCTTTTAATGTGTGTTGGGCCATAAATTCTGTTCTTAAGCTAACAGACGTTGGAATTAAATGATTTAAATTGCGCCTCTGGCCGAGAGCGAAAAAAATAAACCGGGTCCAAGTGGAAATCGGACAAATGCGAATGAAATTTGTGCGCGTGAAGCCGTGTGAAAGTTGTTGCTGCTGCCGGCTCGCTCATAAATAAATAAAATTCTACTTAAACAAATGTGTGTGCCTGTGCTTGTGTATGTGTGTGGCTGTGTGTGGCACACAATTTTTGCGAGAAATGCTCTTTTTTTATTTCTGGCACTTTTTAATAAAACTTTGAAATGAATTACTCAAGTCGACGCTTGGCTTCATCTTGCGCTTGCTCCCAAAATGGACCGAAATAGTTTGAATGAGTTTTTTCTTTGGGCTAGATTATGTTTTATAATTTAGTTATTATAATATTATAGATACGCCGAATGCACACTGGCTATGAATACTGCGACCCCATCAGGGAAAACTAAAAAGAGATGACTATCAAAAATTTGGAAAAAATATTCCACTCCTAACTTAATCACATTTATAGGCAACTAAAATTGGTAGAGTATTGCAGCTTCGTTGTGGCAGCCATTTCCATTTCTTATATAATTCTTGTTCCTGTTTGTTAGCCAGCCAAAGTTGGTAAGATTTACGTTTGCCATTTGCAGTAGGAAACTAAAGGAAAAAGAAAAAGGCAACTAAGGCGGAACATCAAGTGCAACACGTTGCGCGTAAAGTCAGAGGAACAAATGGGTCTGAGGGCAGGGTGGAACATGGAATTATGCCAGCTATTGTCAAGCTATTAATTTATGAAACTAATGCGGTTGCCTCCGCTTACAGGACATTACACAAGTGCGTTAAGAAGAACCCAAAGGAATAAAGACGTAAAGCTCAAAGGCAAAAAAAAATGTAGCACAGCAACTGAGCAAAAATCATTTGAGTTAAAGAGTTATTTAAGCTAAAACCTAATTTGAATTGAAATTAAATTTACTTTGAGTCATTCTAGTTTACATGTTGTGTGTCAAGCAAGCTAAGTTATCCTGCTGTGCACCGCCAACTAATTGCAAAATATTTTCTTTGAAATGCAATCTGGATATACGCACGAGTCCGCTGAAAACATACGTATATATGTATGTATGTACATGCAAACAGATGCCATCATAATTATATACACACACACATAAAAACATCAACTTTGAAGTGTGTGCTGCCTAAGCTCCATCCTCCCATCTACCCATCCACTCAGGACATCAGGACATCTTCAGCAGCGTAGTTCAATGCACCGCCAGGACGTGAGTAGGAAATTATTAAGTCACAATGGGCCAACGGCAACAGCAGGAGCAACAGCGACATTTGTGCAAATAAAAATTTATTTGCGATGCGCCAGGTGCGACTGGCGGCGTTGAGAAGGATTCGGTTGCTTCACCTGGCTAGGATGAGGATGCGACAGGAAATTCATCAATGTCTGCAGCGTCTGTTGGCTCCATGCGCGTCGTGCTCCATTCTTCAGCAGAGCCTGAAATTGCCTACAAGTCGGAGAAATAAATAGAGTGTCTGTAAATGAGGGGACGATGACAGCGTGCGCGCTGGGCTGGGCTACTGGAAGAGGGCTGTAGTTATTTACGGACCGGAGACAGCGCACAAACCACGCCAAAGGAAACGACTGTGAATTCATTCTCTTCTTCAGCTCCCTAATTTTTGCTTCTTTTTTTTTTAGCCAAGAGGAAATTATGAATTTTTTTTTCGGTTTTACTTGTCGCTTTTAAGATACAATTTTCGTTTAAAGCCGAACATTTTATGCAAATGAGTTACTTTGATGTGCTGGCGCCATCTATTGGCAAGAACCAAAACCTTGAGCGAAGTAGAATGAAGCGTGAGCGAAGCCATACCACAATGTATTATGACAATAAAAGTGCCTTTGTTAATATTTTAAACTATTCCAGCCAGTGGAACTATTAAGTAAAATAAAGTAAACCGAAATTTATGTAGATACTTTTAAAGAAAAACGAGCAACTTTTCTCCGTAGGGCACAACACACAAAATTCTTGGAAAGAAATAACGAAAATATGTACTTATGTGTGCGGTTGTATTTTAATCTGACATGGCTCATGTTTGCCATCTCGGAATCCGCTGTCTGTCTGTCTGTCTGTCTGTCTGTCTGCTTGGCCGGCCAGTCAGTTGGCACTTGGCACTTGTCAGCGGCACTCGGCGCGCCGAGCGAAATTAACAAGTTGATCCTTTGTCAAATCAGTCAAGCGCACTCAAATGCGCAAAATCCACAAAAGTGACTGCAAAGCGAGCGAAGCAAGCCACTAAACCAACCACCCATATTAGCACCACATTCACACCCACACCCACTCCCACATGCACTCGCCCCGCCTGCAAAGAGCTCAACAATATGTAAATTCTCAGATACGTGTGGCCAGAAATAAGCTACAGTCAGCTAAACCCAGTCAAGTGGCACAGACAGAGCCCAGAAATAAAGGAGGACACAAACTAAAGTAAAAAGTACAAAAACCGTGTATAGATTGGCTTATTAGAATACTTGCTTCGATTTTCATTTAGCATACTATGCAAATCGGAGAGATGCAAGCTCTGCATACAAATTCCAAATTTACTGCGAATCGAAATTAAAACTATAAATAAAGCATAAACAACTTTCGAGCCTAACTCTTGAATTTATTTCAGCCTATTTAGCATAGTAGAATTTGTGAGTGGTAAACTCAAGCGTCGCTTGTTTATGCAGTTCATAAAACTAATTTAGTGTGGAGGTGGAATATAAAACGAAATGATATATTACTTCATTTGTATTTTAATGCATATGTAAATAGTTTTGCTAAAACTTGGTGAACCTCATGAAATTCAGGGAAATGTCGCTTTCCATGTCAAAGAAAATATCAGATGGCAAAGGTTATTCGATTTTCATTTTGTATGTTTCGTATAATTTCCTATTTACTTACGATTATATTTAAAAAAACAAATCAAACTGCAATAAATTTTCATTCTGCTTTCAACAATATCAGTTTTACCTACGTTAAATATTCATCATTCATTCATAATCTAGTCAAGGCCCCCCATTCTCAAGATTTTCAGAGTCAATAAAAACTCGTTTTGCATTTTACACTTATGCATAATTAATTAATTATTTTATTGATTTATTTTTACTTGTTCGCTATACTTAAATCATATTCATATTACATTTGCGTATTTAGCAACGCAATTTACATCAAAATCATTTTTTTTTTTTAACATTTTCTTTTTTGTCATTATAATTATTGTTTTATGTCAAATTAACTTAATTGTTACAAATACTTGGGCATTCACATACATGTGTTCATATGTCAGATAATGCAATGTAAGCATTTATGGTAATTGTATTCAGTGTATTCATTGTATTCATACTATAGAATCGAATAAACACTGAAAGATTGTGTAATTTACAATATATTCTTGAATGCGCTGCTAGGAAACATCAATCACAATATATATTTTAAATATATCTATATGTAAATTTATATGTATGTAAGTGTGTGTGTGTTTACATATATGTATATTTATGTTTTTATTTGCATATTTATATGTAGTTTCTATAGACTGCAGTTTCTGGCCATTGCATTCCAAATATCTTGCAACATTCATTTCATATGCACACACGTATTTGCCAATCAAATATATTTACGATTTCCATTTGATTTCGCTTCGGTTACTGCCACGCCCACGCCTTAATTGCTGGCATAGTCCTCGATGAATGTGTCGATAATGTAACGCTTAACTTCGTTAATCGATGTCCTCTTGTTGCTGCACTGCAGCCGCTCCTGATGCTCGGGCAGCACAAGCAACTGCTGCAGCTCGCCCTGAAAATGCGTTTACGTTTGTATTTATAAATGTTATGTCTCGTATTTCGAATAGGGGGAGAGTTTTATATGGCAATTATCTGCCTATTAAGTAATATTATGGGACCACGAGGCGTATGCGTTATCTGTTTTATACAGCACTGAAAGTGCATATCACACATGCACCGCGTTAAATTCACAGTTATCGCATTAAATTGTTTGCACAATTTATGGCTCCAACGCCCTCCCCTCCCCAGCCCCGATTTTCCCAACGGCAGTTGAAATTGCAGAAATTGCTTGTAAACTGTCACACATTGTTTTTCCCAGCGCTGCAGGCGGTGCGCCGGGATGAAAATCAATTGGGAAATTAATATTACAAAAATTGTTTCCCCTTTATGGTGCACGGCAGCAGCTGTGCGTGTGATGAAATATATGCATTAAATTGCGTTGAAGGGCTGACGTATTGATATCGAAACTATACAAAGGAATATTATATAGAATTCATGGAAGTGTATCGATAAAAGCAAATTGGTTCGTTATTGACGGATTCTCGGAGTTGAAAAAGTGGAGAAGTTTTTGTGCTACTTTACTGAGCAGTATTGTGTGAATTTTTATATATACAAAATATCGATAAAATATCGATCACGAATAGTGGCCATGACTAATGTAGTTTTATTGGAACTCTTAAAGGTGAAATTATTTTTACGTGGCAGTATTCGCATTAGCAAGCTTTCGATAAGTTATCGATAACAACTCTTCGCTCATCTTGTACAAACTAACATAGTTTTATTGAAACTCCATATATGCGACATTATTACGTGACAGTAATTACGATAGCAAGCTATCGATAAGTTATCGATAACTACTCTTGGCTTATTTTTTATAAATTGTTTGCTATGCTAATAAGAACTTGGATCTAATATTGATATCGTTATTTTTCAATACAATATCCAGTTATCGATAATATATTTCTTGATAACAATTTATAAAAATAGTAAAATTATGAATTTTCAGCTGTTACTGCTTAGTATGTGTGTATTTGGAATTTAGTATATTGAGTTTCCAATCTAACAATTTATTGCGATAGATTTGTCAATTATTTTCAGAATTTCTCCCCATACTCACATTAAAACCGCGTCCAATTTCCACATCCGCGTCCAGGGGCAGCGTGAACAGTCGCTTCGAGACGACAAAACTGTTTGTCCACAAGCAATCGACGTAAATCGATATGAAATCGCCATTTTGTATGCTGTAGTATCGCGCGTGAGTAGAGAGATGCAAATAATTAAAATAGTATAGTCGCGGAGTATTACGTACAGTGAAGCATAGAAAAATGTGCCAACGGCCTTTGACAAATGGCGCCCACTTTAACCGAGTGTCAATTCGCTAGCTGGTGTTGTTTGGCAAATAAACACAAACACACACGCACACACAGACACAGAGTGCCACTCGATATTCATATACATATATTTGAGTGGGTGTGCGTGTGTGTGTGTGTGTACATGTGAGCGACTGTGCGTGCTATTTGCATGTGTGTCAAGTGCTTCGAGTGTTTCCACTGTGCACGTTCATTGGCACAAGCAATTTATGTTAATAAATTGAAAACGCAAATAAAATGAAAGTGTCAATGATAGCAATGGGCAATAAGCCACAAAAACATGCACCCACACACGCACACTCGCAGACATGGATTGTCATAGCACGCACACTCATAATGGAAACAACAACACCCTCTGCCACTCACCTGATGGCTACTTGATGCCAGCGATAATCATATAAATTGAATTTCACCGGCAACATTTCCGTTGTATTGTCGCGTTCCAAATATAGACGCAGTCCATCCTGGCACGCCTCCAGATACAGATTGTGTGTGACATTGCGTATGGAGAATATTGTCGATGCATTTTTCGTATCATTCTGCAAATGGAGGAGGTCAAATGTAAAGCAGCTAGAAACTAAACGTGTATTCCTATAAATCCTATAAATCCTATAAATAACTCACCTTAGCTCGCAGCGTGATCATCAGTGTAAAGTTTTGCATATTCCGCCAGCTGCGTATGTAGCCCATGTTCGAGGGCGTTGAGGACGAGGATGAGCCCACGGAAAAGGCTGTCGTTACGTCCGGCACATCAGCCAGGAGGGACAAGCTGTCGTTGCTGGCCACAGTTGGAAATTCGTCAGCATTGGACGCGGGCAGCTTCTTGTAGAACTTGAGCAGATCGCTAATGTCGTCTGTGGAGAGGAATTTGCAATAAATAAGCATGCAGCAGGTGAGCAGGTGAGCAGGTGGGGCGAGACTTACCGCTGCACTCGAAGCTGTTGCAGTTGCGCTGCTCGATGTTGTAGCCCTCGCAGAGTAGCGTGGAGAGCGCTAGGCTTTTGGCAGCCTTGCGTTTTTTGTGCTGATTACTTGCACGTGTCCTGCGACGGTCATTACGTGCAACTGGCACAAAGCTGACACCTGTGCGCGTCGCTTCATTACCGTCGCTTGTTAACCCAGTTGCTGTTGCTGTTGCTGTTGCTGTTATCGTTGACTGTGTGCTTTTATGCATCGGTGTGCTCGTTGCAGAGGCAGCTGCAACAGCTGCTGGTTGCATCATCATCAGTAGCGCATCCTCCGTACCGTCCATGTCCTGGTTGAGCACTTCATTATTATCAGCATTGAATGCGGCTGCCGTTGCTGTTGTTGCTGCCGTGCCCATCACCCCTGGCGCATCATTATTCGCCTCGTCAGCAACTACTTCAACGTCATCCACATCAAACTGCTTCTCCCCCGCACCGTCGTCCTGTCCAGCCTCGTCATCGCCGTCATCGTCCTCGTCATCCTCGTCATCTAGATTCAGATTCATATTCATGCTGATGCCCACCAGCGGATTGTCCAGCAGACAGCGACGGAAACGCTGCTGCACACCTTTGCCGCAGGTGACACTGCAAAGCGTAAAATCGCTCCAATCGTCCCAGCCTATAATTGATAAATGCAACACCTGGGCATTAAATTAATTCCACTGTGGATTCTCTTGCAATTGCATAAGCTTTTAAGTAAATAACTTAACTCCAAAGAGAATCCATAAAAAATGAAATGAAATTGCGAGCATTTATGGGCTAATTATTATTCATTGTTTTCGACAAATATGACATATTGGCCATATACTTATAAGTATGTATTTAATTATTACAATTCCGTATATACTTATAGATGGGTCTTAAGAGAGAAATGGGAGGGATTTTAAATCATATAAAAATTTAAATAGCAATCTATATAAATATTTATTAGCTATTTTTTATAAATAAGACAAGACAAATATAAATCAATTTTTATACCCTGAATCCATTTTCAATGGGAAATCAGGGTATATTGGTTTTCTGCAATTTATGTAACAAGCAGATCAGGGTGACGAGCTGAGTCGATTTAGTACTATTCGTATGTCTATTTCTTCTAAGTATTCCCTCTACGTATTTCCGCTAAGTATTTCCTCTACTTATTTCCTTTACGTAATTCCTCTACGTCTTTAATGCTTAGCTGATCGATCACACACTCTGCTTCACTTTGTTGCGCACACCTCCAGCAGGCCTGGACGACTGAAGAAATGCTGCAGCTGCTGCCCTTTATATACGGTCACTTTTACTCAAGCACTGCCTCTCTCAAATGCTGAGCCCGACAGCAGGTAGCGCTCGCTGCAGTCGAACGCTCTCTGCTGCTGTGAGCATTCTAGCTTCGATTTACCTAAATACAAATACCAAATGAGAGCGGCTGCATACACATAGACAACTTTAGTGATCTTCTGCACTTCTTCTCTCCTTGCTTTTACTTTTACTCAAGTACTGTCTCTCTCAACTGCTGAGTCCGTGCCTTTTTATGCATGCGTGGCTATGTGTGTCTATGTATGTGTGTTTGCGTGTGTGTGTGTGTGTGTGTGTGTGTGTGTGTGTGTATGTGTGTGTGTGTGTGTGTGTGTTTGTGTGTGTGTGTGTTTGTGTGTGTGTGTGTGTGTGTGTGTGTGTGTGTGTGTGTGTGTGTGTGTGTGTGTTTGCGTGTGTTTCTTTTGTAAGCAGAAAGACCCGAAGAATTATTGAAATATCAGTTCTTTGAAGGGTTCAGGGGATTTCCTAGTCGATCAGTCTCGACTAGAGCTTTCTTGTTTATTTTAGAACTGAAAAACTACTAAATAATAAAAATTTAAATAATAGAATATATAAAAATTTATGAATAATATATTTAATATATAAGACAAAAGACATACAATTATTTTTTTTTACTTATTTATAAATATAGTGTTTATATTATTGTTATTATTATAATACGAACTGATGATGCTGTTTTATTAAATTATTTATATGTTTTTTTTTTATAAATATTATTATAACCATTCAACAAAAAAATAAATAAATAAATAAATAAAATAAAAAAATAAAAATAAAAATAAATAAATATAAAAATAAAATAAGTAAATAAAAAAATAAAAAATAAAAATAAAAAAAATAAAATAAAAATAAAAAAGTATATATATTTTTATAATAATATTTATTATTATTATTATTATTATTATTATTATTATTATTATTATTATTATACGAAGTGACCATGATAATTTTTTGATTTATTTATATATTTATTTTCTAAACATTATTATTATAATTATTTAAAAAAAAAAAAGTACATATGTATATTTAAATAGAATGAAGAAAATATGCCCAGTTTGAATGCTGCATCTTGGTTATCACCTATCCTTGCTTGTATTGTATTTATGTATTTTTTATGTATATCCGTTTGTATGTATTTTCGTATCTATAAATCATTTTATATATGTACTCATTGATGTCTATGAGTCTGTGTGTGTGTGTGTGTGTGGGAAACTTGAAGTGACTACAAATATAACAAAATCGCGTTTGGTTTTTATGTTCCACGGCTTTTCTATGCTTTTCACCGCAAAAACCTCTTGAACTGTTGCCACAATTTTGCTAGTCTGCGTGTGTGTGTGTGTGTGTGTGTGTATTTGACTCTGCTATCTATCTCTTGACACAAAAGTCAAGTGCTACATCCCACAAGTGATGCAGACTGCCGGAAAGTGCCTTGCGCCGAGTCGCGTCCTGTGAGCAGAGCAGGATAATCGGATACGGACCGCAGCTAGTCGCCTGCTGCGTCATCATCATCGACATATCTGCTCTAAAGTACTTGGATTATTTTTTATAGTATTTACCAGACCTACCAGGCCTAGCCGCAACACACACATGCACAACGACGACCATTTGATTTGGGCTTTCGGTAATCAATATTTAATTGATTACAAATATGAGGAGCTCTATCATAAGTACCCAGCATCGTCTATTATATCTGGGAAGTATTCAGGTTAATACCTTTTAGTAAAGAGAAACGTTTGAATCCGTTCATTCACGCGACTCACACAGCAACTGTGAATGGGGTCAAATGGGTTTCAAACTACACGTGCAGCAAATTCCGTGAGCTGGCAATTAGCTCTGATTGGCATGCTGAGTTGCCCGTGGAGCTGGTTGGAAAACGGCGAGCCAGAGATGCCCGAAAAACTACGCAAAGCATCCGCAAAGACGATTTGCTGCACAATGCAACCGGCAAGCCAAATGCCAAATGCGATTAACAAGCGGAACTGCCAGCACAACAATAGCAAAAGCTGGGAAAATTGAGTAGCAACAAGTACGTAAAAGGAGGGGCGAGGCGGGGCGTGCTATTATGGGGTCAACTTACCTAAGTGCTTCCAGATATGATTCTCAAATTGGGGCGTCCAACGATGCAGACCGTTGACGCTGATGCGAAGCACATCCTTATCGCTGCCCACATCCAAACCAGATCCCAGCTCAGGCCGTTGCAGTTGCCGGGACTCGAGGGGGGTGTTCGAGCTGGAGCCCATGTCGGTTAACGCTGAGGCAGGCAGTAATTTGCCAAAAGCAATTAATTCCGTAGGCAACATTTTCAGCATATTAGCATCGAAGCAATGCAGCGGCTCTAGTGTGGCATTCAGTTGCCTGCAAAGGGAGAGAGAGAGAGAGAGGGGAAAGTGCGGAAAGAAGATAGAGACAAAGAGAGAGAGAGAGAGCGAGAGAGAGCAAAGGTTATATAAAGCCAATGAAAAGTCAGCACAAAATGAGAAACCGCAAATGCACTAAGAATGAGAGCGCTTTGCGGTTTCACTGATTGCGCAATCAAGTTTTTGATTTCTAGTGGTATTCCCAATGATTAATTTATTTATTTGCAAAGTATATTAATGTCCAAGGGATATATAGGGATATATATATACTCTATTAATTTTTAATGCTTTAAAATATAAATAAATATAAATTATTTAAATAAATATAAAAGCTGCAGCGATTTTCAGAGGAAATATCATAAATGATTTGATTTAATATCATATACTCGTATATTGAAAATATCAGAGGAATATTTGTATAGCTCTCCTAGGTATAACAGAATTTTTAGTGGGAATATAAATATAAATAATTATATAAACTGAAATGATTTAATGGAATACCATTAATTCGTATATTAAAAATATCAGGGGCAATTTTTAAAAACTCTCTGAGGTATAACAGAATTTGTAGAGGGAACTGCAATGATTTAATATATACTATATTGATATTATTAAAGGAAACTCTCTCTAACTTGTAAAATAATTTGTATAGGGAATATCCCCAACATTCTTTAATCTATGCAAACTGAAACTATCTCTGGCACAACTGGCACTAGCTCTGTCCATTTGAGCTTTAGAAATGGATATATATTTTTCTTTTTTTACAGGGAACATCTGCTGTCTCTCACAAAACTTTTTTTCTCAGAGGGAATACCAGGGGTAGTTCATTTTTAATTAGCTGAATAATGTTTGCAAATGTATTGCACTTACCCCTCGTATTGGTAGGCAGCGCCGCTGTCGCTCCAAGCACTGGACCCGCTGACGCTGCCGCTGCGCCGAGTCCCGCCGGAAGCAGCATCGCCTGCCTCAGCGGCGGCAGCGGCAGCGGCAGCAGCGGCGGCTGCTCCGTTGGCCATTTTGAGCAGCGAAGCGCCTTTGTATATCGTTTCCGGCGTTAATGTTATTAAAATGGAGGACGTTGCGGAGGCTGAGTCCAACGGCTGCTCGGCCAGCTCGGCGTCCGTAAAGATGCGCGCGGCGAGAGCCTTAACAATTACCGGGCTGGTGCGAATCAGCTCCACAATGCCTTTGTGTGCGCAGCGACGCCGATCTGCAGTCGGCGTTGACGTCGGCGCCGCCGTTGCTGCAGCGGCGAGCAGCGCCAGCGCCAGCAGCAGCAGCATCCAAATGGCCGCGCTGGGCAGATGAAGCAGATGATGATGATGTCGCATGGCTGCGCTCGTTCTCGATGCAGCTGAAGTGCCCGCCATGGACACTGACTTCTTATATATATATAGATATGTATATATATATCTCTTTTATCTGTTTGATTGCGCCAACAAATTTCGCTCAGGTTGGCATTGCAGTTTTTTTATCGCGCTGTGGCTTCAATTTACTTGCGCCAAAAGTCACGTTCCGGTCCGGAATCTTGATTCTTTTATGAGGGCGCGAATGCTGAGCGCACTTAAAACGCGTTGACATTCATTTCTATGCTGCAAAGATGAAAAGATACACACAGAACTGTGAGTAGGAACCAGGAACAATGGGCGGAGCTCATTTAAATAAATTGAATGTTATGCTTAGGTAAACCATAATTTAGGGCGTCGAACAGAGCAACGAACCGAAAAATGAGGACTTGTGCAATAAAAGGAGAAGCGAACAGAGAAGCAAAGTCATATAAGAGGCAATCAGCTGACTATCATCTCACGGTATATAATAAATATATAAGGAAAACTTTGAAGTAAAGTGGGAAGCGAAGTGCAAAGTAGGAATGCGAAGGGGTAAAGTGCAGTAAGCTGTGAAGGGAGCGAATTCCGAGTGTAGTTATCCAATTTAAGCATATGCAAACCAAAAACTGAAATTGACCACAGCTAGGGTCTATAGCTCAGCGAGCAGCCCCATTGCTTTTGATTACCTACTTAAATGAAAGTAATTTCATTTGCAGAAGCCAACGATTTATTTGCATAGTGGAACGTGCAGTACTTGACCCAGCGCATGTTCAATGTTGCAGTTGCCAATGGATTGCAGCCATTAAGACTAAAGATACATAGCCAGTGAGGCAGCCCTGTTGACCTGCTTGAATAGCCTGTTCCTGCTGGCCAATGCCACACGCAGACCACAGAAATAATTAAACGCAATCCTTTGGTGCAGTCAATTTAAGATATTTGCTTTGGGTTGCCCTTAATCCAGCTACCACCCAGTCATCAAAGTCAATGCATTTGCTTTCATATCCTGCTGCAGGAAATAAATATCCCGATTAAATATTTCAGTTCATTTGTAGTTCACCATATACCTATCTCTCCCTCTCCCTCTCTCACTCTATCTCTGTCTCTGTCTCTCTGTTTCTAAAGCATGCTGCAGCAAACGCAATACAATGGTCATGCATTGTCCTGCCTGCTGGCTGAGCTCTGCTGCTGGCTTCTCCATAAACGTGCAATAATCAAATAGAATTTTTACGCACATGAGCGCTGCAGCCTCCAGCTGCCCCCACAGCTCGCCCAGTCTGCACCGAACCCTCCCCAACCTGGCCAGTGCCTTATCCTGGCAGCACATCCTGCTGCTGGCTGAAACAATGCGAGTAATGGCAGAGCAAAACATTTTGCCAGATAAATGTTGGCTCCTGCCTCTTGGCGATCTCTCTCTCTCTGTGTATGTGTGTTTATCCCTGTGTGTATGTGTGTGTGTGTTTGTGTGTATGCGGGGCTAACAAAGTTACGACTTGCACTGAAATCATTCGCAATGTGCATATCCTGTGCTGCAGGCGCATCCTTTTTCACCAACAGAAGGAGTTATGTAAAATAAAACCAACCGGCCGTGCAAAATTGAGCTCTCAATTGTTTTACGGCATTGCCTGACCCAGTAAAAAAAATCAAACTGAAAAAAAAAAAAAACAATCAAGATATAATAGTTCTCTCTGAGTTGGCAAATATTAAATACCCTGGAATATAGCCTTGAAATATAAATTTAAATATAAATAAATATAAATAATATAAATAAAATACTAAATTTATTGCATTCGAATTACATTTTAAAAGCTAAAATTACAGATTCTTCAAAAATAAATAATATAATATATACATAGATATATATACTGTATATTATATTATTTATTTTTGAAGAATCTGAAATTTTAACTTTTAAAATGTAATTCGAATGCAATGTGTAATCTATAGTATTTTTATCAGTACTATATAGTATTTATATCAGTAATATATAGTATAATATATAGTATCTAAATTTCGCTGTTGCAACATTCTCGCAGTCAGTAAAAAAATACCAACCATATAGGGTAGAACTGATAACTCGGTCAAGTCTAGCGTAACAGCGGAGGAGATACATTGTATGAGCTTGGCCCCGTCCAAGTAGATCCGTGTGCGCCGGACCGTTCTGTTGGCATTTTCCATTTCATGACCATTCGTCAGGTCACTTTCAACTTTCAGCAGAGTCTCCGGGGGCGGCAATCAGAGTAATTGTTATTGTTTTTTGCTTCTGCCCTGCCCTTTGTGTCTTTTGTTGCAAAACTGTTGTTGAACTGCTATTTTTTTTTGCAAATTGTCAAAGTTGTTTCTTGCAGTTGAATATCAAATAAACTCGGAGTACAGGCTCTAAGTGGAATGCACATGTCAAATTCGAATCTTCAATATTGACAGAATTGTTTCTATTTCAATTTTAATTATTTGGAAAGTACTTTTTGCTCATCAGTAAGTCGGATAAATTAGACAAGTCAACAAAGTTTGAGAAAAGTAGAATAAGTAATAATTAGAATGAACGAAGGTTGACGTGCCGAGTCCTAGTCTGAAAGGAGGACTTATATATCTGTCAATCACGTCTGACTTGAGGTACATTGAGGTTCTCTTATAAGAAGAGAATAACTAATAATAATAGAATAAATAAAATAAAAATCATTTAGACATTTCAAAATATAGCTCTTTCGCATATTTTTTAACACTTTATTTTTATTTTTGAAATGCAAAATCAAATCCGATTCTTACTTAACATCTGACTTTATAGATAAGTCTCTAGCTATAGCTTAACAAATTATTGTGTAACTTCTGAAAAAAGGCAAGGAAAATTTAAACAAAAAACAACTATAAGTTGTCATGAATGAAGAGAACTCAAAACTGTGGATCCCTATGAAAATCTGTCCATTTATATGCTAATTTCATTTTGCATATTCTTTTCACATAAAATTCTGATGTCTAATTTAAATTTGTAACAAATAATTTTCATCTTAAATTTTGCATCTTAATTTCACCCTTCACTCAGCATTTGTCATATTTGAGACGCTTTTTAAGGCAAAATGAAATATATTTTCTATTATCAATCAAATGGGTTTTTTTTTGTCAGTTAAATATGTATTTAGTGAAAAGTTTTCGTTTTATTGGGAAACTTTCCCTCAATCAATTTGATATGGGACCAGTCGCTGACCCGCAAAAAAATAGAAAAAATACATGAAAACATTTCTGTTTTCAATGAAATGAAACCTTACAAAAAAAGAAAAGAATACATTTCGTATGCGATTGATTATTATAAGGCAAAGCAGACGATAAATAAAGAGAGAGAAACCACACCAGCAAGGGCAAAAAAGGCCACATTAAAAAATGAGAGACCATTATTACAAATAAATTGAAGGCCAGTTGAATGTCTCTTAATGTGCATGCGTGTGTGTGTGTGTTTGTGTGTGTGGGTGTTAGAAAGTTGTTCGCTTTGTTGGCAATGCTTGACATGATTGAATATCAAAAGCCAGTTGCCAAACGCAAATCTCTGGCATGTTTCGAGCGGTTCCCTAGACATCCGCGCGCACACCCACATCGAAAAGCCGAGGCGGCCAACGGGTCGAAAATTTAACAAGTGCGACTCTCAAAGGACTCGTAAAACTGATAGCCGCCCGCTCGAGCCAGTCCCGAGTTGAAAAGCGCCGCACGTTTTCCTAAAGTTCTACAAGTGGCGCAACGAGAATTGCCAACGGGGCTGGCGGGGTGAGGCGGGGCGAGGCGGGGCGAAAACGGTTCACCGGCAGGCTCTGGGTCGCCGGTCGTGTCTGTGCTTGGGAGGCAAATTTTCTGCATAAGCCAGCAAATATATTTTGTGCACAAATTATGCCTTAAATGCCCCCGGACGTAGTCACTTTGGCTTGGGATTCGCTTTTCTCTGTTTTATGCTCGTTCACCAAATGCCCGAAAAGGTATATTGGTTAAATGCTATTGTTATGAAAAGCCTAGCTCATCTGTCTGTCGTTTTGACAACTCAAAAATAAGAGTTTAGTTGAGTGGATTATATGAATTGCAGTTCGAGGAATTTTTATACTCTAAGCTTACAGAGTAGAAGCGAATATCCAGCAGTCGATAACAACCGACTGGAATATATGTACATGTTTAATTTTATTTTTTTTGTTCATGTCGGAGGTCCTTGTACGTAATTATCCTCGGGGACAACTGTCGCCTTTTATCAGCACGAATGATTAAGGCCGAAATGTTTTAAAATTAATTTTATAGTGTCACCTCAAAGACCCGAGCATTCGCTGAGCCGTAATCTGGGCACCGCCATTATGCGGATTATGGGCAGCTGATACTCGTGTCCTGTGCATAAATAATGCCCGCACTCCACACTTAAACCACAATAAAAACTGCCATAAAATAACCAATTGCCATCCCATATGTGCTGCACAGATTTGTCGACGAGCGAGTCGCAGCTCACAAAAAGTAGAAACACATTAGAGCTCTCTTTTAGTGTCGCATATTCCGCACGCCATGCAGATGGTATAAAAATAAAAAAAAAGGACATCCCAGTAGTTGATAGCTGTCTGTATCCGTATCCATTGTCGGGCGACAGCAGTGACTGCCATTCAATAGAGTCGTCTCTGTTTCCCATTCCCTGTCAAACGCCGCCCAGTCGTGCGTTTTTTCATTCTTCCTTTCATGCCAACTCTCATAATATGTAAATTATTTTGCACCCAGCACAATTGAGGCAACTGCCAGGACAAGGCTGGGCTCGGAGGCGTTCGAGGCTGTATTGATTCCCTTGTTTGCTGACGAACTTTATCAATGAACGCAAAAATTCCTGCATAGCATAGCATAGCTGCTGCGTTTATACCCTACCAAACAGAGAGAGTGAGACTGAGGCGTTGCGCTTATCGAGTTTCATATCAAAACTTATTCTTTTGTTGAGTAAAAATCTCTTTTATAACAGAGCTGTGATTCACATTTGGTATATATATTAACGTTACACATATATATACATATGTACATCGGTTTATTAAGATAATATATAGTTAAGCAAAATATTGTCTGTTAGGGCATTTCCAGGTCGACTTACTAAACCTTCACTAAACTCTTCTCTTATTTCATCTGCTCCTTTTTGTTCAGCCACGCATTGTGGCTATATTAAATTCCGATTTTATTGATTTATATCTCGAGCATCTTCTATTTTTTATTCACTTAGGCAGCAGCTACAGCATCAGCTTAACGCATCCTTCTCAGCATGACAATGATAATATAATCACTAAAAAAAGCATATATAGTTTTTACAGTCTTCTTTTATGCCAAACCAAGACTTGAATTGAAAAAGTGAGTAGATAACTCGAATTTGTTTGCTGTACAACTAAATTTGTTTTAGCTTTTAGTTAAATAAATACTTTTATGCCATGTTTTTCCTTTCCTGTCTCTCTTTCTTATTTTAAGTCTGAAGCTTTTAAGCATATTCTACATTATTTATCTGCTTGGCTCAATATTTACGAAGCGTAACGACTTCAGAACTCAGCAATAAAATATATTCGTATAATTTTATTTCTTCTTAAAGTATTAAATGACTTTTGTCAGATCCTCAGTTGCTGAATCCCTTTAAAGTTAAAGGCATTTTCACTAATTTCTGCCATTTATCAGGCATTCAAATTACTTTGTTTTGACGCCCAATTTGGAGAATCATGATTTACCGTAAATCCACTTAATAACTAAACAAATAAGTAAGTCGCAGACGTCGAATATATTTAAATTTTCAGTCTTTGTATTATGCAAACTCATTTCAGATGAAAGTAAATTTATAGCCCATCAGTAAACAACAACAACAACAACTGCAACAAATAAAGGACCAAAAGGTTGTGAGCTCCATTAACCAAATGCCTTGGCATTGCCACCGGAAACTGAAGGGATGTTGGCCCGCAGCACATTCCGGCGTAATTTATGCGCACAATTAATTTTAAAATCCTAATCTCAGACAATATCAACATGCTTAGCAGAGGAAAAGGGATTCATGCGGCAAATACTGCACTGGGCATATACAAAATATATATACACCTGCTGCGCGTATTATTGATATAGGTACAAGAAAAAATAAACAAGTAATTGTATTCTAGGCGGAATTGCATGACTAGCTGATACCCTAACTTATGTTAGAGTTGTTACTTTAAGTATTCTATGATTATTATTTAAAGTGAGCTCGAACTAAATTTTGATAAAACTGTAAAAACTTTTGTTCTAGATGGATGTCCCTAGTAATTAGCGTAATTACGTATGCATATATATGTGTAATAATATATGTATTCAGCCTAAGTTCTACTTGTAGTATTAAGTTGGAAATAATCACTGAAGCCTTCTGCTCTTGGACGCTCAAAGACCTCAATCCAATTATCTACCACTATCTATAATAACACCTAGGCTGAGTTATAGTAAATTTTAAATTTGAAGAAATTCCCATGGTTTTAGGCTCTAAGTATTTATTTAAGAATTTTCTGTTAGTTATAAAATATAAGAAAATGATTGATCACAAAATATCAAACCTTTATTTTAGAATAATCCAATGATATAATCCAAGCTAATTAAATTCTGGTACAAAGAGATAAACCTCTTATGCTCTGTGATTATTATTATTTTAGATGTAGTATTAGACACCTCCGTACTCATTTCATTCGCACAGGATATACTTTGAGCTTAGTCTGTCTCGCTTGGGCAATTAATTAAAATTGAAGCGGAATGTTTACTAATTGGGTATTTAATTTTCAGCTGTGATTAGGCGCCTCTTCAAATACGTATTTGGCGGACTGATAAGCGGCAATGGTGCTATGGCTGTGTCATAACTGGCAACAGTTAACCCGTGCGATTTAAGTGGTCTCGTTCATGGTTTAATGAGCACATCAAATGCGAACTTTATAGGTAGAAGCTCAGCCCGGTTAGCTGGAAATGCTGCTCTTTGCGCTCTGCACTTACCGCCAGCTCGCTGTGCAGATGATAATTATAATGCCACTTAATGGTATAAGAGCTAGAGAGCCATGTTGCCGTTGCCGTTGCCGTTACTGTTGCTGTTGCTGTTGCTCTTCTCCTCGGCTCCATTTAAGTAAATGCCATGGGCATTATACGTTTAAAATGCAGGAGCGGAATAAGTGTGCCAGGAAGTGCTTGAGCAACAATTAAATCAAAATTGTTGCTTAAAGTATATATTGTTTAGTCTAGGGTGAATATGTATCTTTTTAAAATTTTAATATTGTTTATACAATATAAAAACTGATTTGGGTAGATAATTAAAAAAAAATATTATAAATAAATACATATTGTTTGTCTACTTTATAATTCATTAAATACATTAGTATTTACTCATTGAAGTTATTTCAATACTTAACAGTCAACTAACAGACAACTAACAGGCATCTAACAGTAGCGCCGACCCTCCCGCTTATTGCCCATTCCGCTCCTGTATTGCTTTTGCTCGTAAATTATGAACATTATCGCTAAGGACATTTAACTTGCAAATTACCATAGATCAGCATACCACAATGATGCGGGCACTATGGAACAACACAACCACACACACACACAAGCACTCACACACACGCATGCACTAATAGTCAAATATATATGTAGAGACGCCCACCCATTGACTCTATTCTACATTATCTATATGTGTACACATTATTTTATATTGCATTACACATATACATACATACATACATGTGTATGTATGCAGAAATCGTGGAATATTTGGCGGTATCTAAGCAAGAAGTTTGCACATTAACCTGTTACCTCTGTTATCTTTATGTACTTCTACAGCTTTTTCTTTGCCATTGTTTGAGTTTGAATGGAAATGGGTCTGTATGATGGCTTAAAACAAGCTATCCCACATTCAATTATGCACAATGCGACATACGAGTCCCTCTCGCACATACACACACACACATATTTACAAACACATAAATCAATCCAGAGAGCAAGCTGTGGGGAGCAAAGACAATGTGAATTTATATACATTTTATACTTTTGTGGCTACTTTGCGTTTTTTTGCTTCATGCCCTCGCTGTCTGTTCGAGTTTTATGTGTTTCGTTTTATTATCACGCATGTCAGCTTGAATTTTATTTTAAATTATAACTAAATAAGAATAAAGCTTGACAGAGGAATTCCTCTGAAATTTCCTATATACAATTACGCTGCGAATATTTATTGTATTTTATTTAGCCGTATTAAACTTACCGGTAATCTCTTTTTGCGGCTAAATTATCGATGTTGTTACTAAATATCCATCATAACAAATTCGACCCTCTCAGTTCGATTCACACACACACACGCACACTAAATTATGGCCTTGTTGATTTGTTACTTTATCGTTAGCTGCAGTTCGCTTTTCGTTCCTTGAATTTTCCACCCGAAGTAGCAAACAGTCTATAAGATACTGTATCCAAGCTATTTAATAAGTTTACAGCAAATAAATTTGTGTTTTATGGAAAGTTGCTGGCTTTTAATCTGAAACTTTTTAATTAAATATTTATACGGCTTCTTCTTTGTAGTTTATGCATATTGTTGTTGTGCTTGAATAATTTACAGTGCTTGGTAATTCATTCAATTAAAAACTTGCCGTCATTTGAATGATAATAAATGCCTTGGGCATTTATTTAAATGTAAAAACAAATTAGAGATCTTCATGGAATTTTGGGCAATTTAATTTCGAGCTCTGCATAACGGCAATTACAGCAATATTTTAACTGTTTGTGGTTGTGTGTGTGTGTGTGTGTGTGTGTGGGCTGGCCGCAATGCGAAACTATTTTCTATCTTTTGTCAATTGCTGTGTGTTAAATTTGATTGCACACCTAATTGGCAAGCCAATTAAATTACACGTAACCACAATCAAAAACTAATTACAGTTAATTTAATTGCATTGTTTTTTTCATTTTCATTTATTTTTATTTTTTTTTTACACATAGCTAAAAGCTAACCACAGAATGTTTGCGAAATTTAATCAGAATTTGAGTCCGAGTTTTGGTTGTTTGGACAGACAATTTGTTGACTTGGTCACGAGCTTTTCACACTGCTGGATTACGACATAAACCTCTACAAGTTGACCAAGCTGCTCCGGTTCGAGCCAAGTTCTGTGGCATTCGGTGTACGCGCCGCGAGCCAACTGTTTGCCAAATGCTTGCGGCAGCTGCTTTTATACCAGCGCCGAGTCCTTGCCAAAGCGTCGGCGCGGATAAATTGCCAGCTAGAAGCGAAGAGGCGAAAGCATGCACAGGATGCCGGCTGCATGCGCTGCTCTTTTGCCAGCGTTTGTTTACATATGGCGACAGCTGAGGCCAAATGCCAGCCCAATGCTTGGAATCTCACTGTTGTCTAAGATGCTATTGTGTGTGTGTGTGTGTATATATATGTGTATATTACATTGAAGTTTTAATTGAATTGCGGCAGCAAGTTTTTAACTGCATTCTACAAACACAAACACACAGCCAGCAAAGGTGTGAGCCAAGTTTTGTGCCACAAAACTTTACAGCTTTAAAGTTTTTCACTTTTGATGTGGCATCATTGCAGTTGCATTGCATTTTGTTTTATTTTCTTATCACTGATCCGCTTCTGCACTGCACTATTGCCCTCCCCCCCCTCTCACCAAATGCAGTTGCAGAAATGCGAGCTGAAACGCAGCGAACGCGGCGGCTGCCCTCAAAAGTAGGCAACGAAAAATGTTCATTTGGCAAGCGTTCGCTCTGCTTGTGCGGGTGTGTGTGTGTGTTGGAAACTGTGTCGAACACCTGTTGTTATTGTTGTATTAGCTGGCAGTTTATTTATGTTGTTGCTGTTGCTGTTGCTGTTGTTGTTGTTGTTATTGCTGCCTTCTGCTTGTTTTGTTACTTTTGTCTTTTCTTTAGGTTTTGCCTGCCGCAAAAGTTTTGATTTCGCTTTTGTTTCAGTTGCTGCTTTTGTCGCCCCATTGTTCCTGCTTGCTGGCAGAGTTTATAAGCACCCTGGCAGGTGTTTTGATTTATTGCGGTTTGGTTAAGTGCGGCACCAACTTCATTTTAATCTGCCACAGTTTAAAAGTATTTTTCACAGTGTGTATAGTTGCTTTTGTTATTGATCTGAGGGGGCTAAAAAGAGAAGAACAGAATGTTAATTACGAAAATATATTGCTAGTATAAACATATGTATATCGAGTTATTTTCTTATGTAGTTCTAAAGAAAAAAATATAAGAAAACTGTATTCAAGTCATCAAACGAACTTTTCTTTTAAGAGCAAACTTTGAGTGCCTTTGACTTTTCCCCCACAAAGATCTGAAGGCTGTCCCATAAATTATTTAAAAAACCCGATAAATCATCACTCTGCTCGCATATAAAAACACTCCCGCATTTCTTCATTGCAGTTTCCCAAAAAAGTTTGTTGTTTTCTTATCGACTGTGCGATCCTAACTCATTTCGTATGCCCTCTTATCTGCTGTGTTAACCCACTTAGAACAATTTAAGCGCTGTGCCAATTTCACACCCACAGCAACTGCAAAAACATCCGGCCTCACCCCCCTCTCGGGTTAGTTTCTTTATGCGGCTGATTCGTTTCAACGCTAATTACAATTACGTTCCCATCCAATTGCCAGGGGACACTTCGAATATCGGGCTGGCCGGCTGGCCTGCTGCTCGCGACATAGACCCATTGAGACTCCAAACATAGCCATGCATATTTTATTCTCTGTGTTGTTGGCAAAATTTGCTGGCAAATTGCCTACACCATTTTCGACAGCCCACTGCCACTGCCATTTGCAATCCCATTTCTATGGCTACTCACAGAGCTCGGCTTTGGTCTGGTTTCTTTTTGCGCTCCGACCACGATTCGTTTGGCGTTTTGCAAGTGTAACTTAATTTGTTGCCCCATCGGTGGCTACGGCAGCCAAAAACCATTTGGTTCATGCACAATTTTGACACCCGCCACGCCCGCCACGCCCACAGCTCGCCAGTGGACACGCCCACTTACAAGTACATATGTACTGCTCGGGTGTGAGTTGGGCTGGCATGCTAGCCCGGCCTTGCTGCCGTTTTCATTAGTACTCAATTAATGGAGCATGATCTTAATGGGTTTTCAACAACAGGCCGTCCAAATCGAACTAAACCGAATGAGCCTAACACTGCACGGCGTGTGGGCGGGCAGCGAGGCGTGCCGTTTGCTAAGTGCGCCAAATCAGCAGAACTCTAATTGGAGGCGGACATACGATGAGAGTCCGGATGAGCAAGAGCAAGAGGATGCGGAAGCAGCCAAGGGCGGGCATTGTGAGCTCTCAAAAAGTTTATTACTGCCAAAAAAGGCGAAAAAAAAAACATATTGACCACACGCTGAACCACAAAGGAGAGCAACAAATTGTTTGAACGACTAGGCTATACTCTTCCGTAAAGGCATCTTGAAGAAATATACCCGAAATTATTCTTGACTGTTTTGTTTGATTTTGACTGCTGTTATCTTGCCTATGCAGAGTTAGGGAATATCAGCTTATATATTAATTACAGGGTATTAGAAAAGCAATTCTTTTTGTCTAGCTTTGGCATTATATGTGAGAGTGATTCGCCAAAATTTCGACCACTGCTCGAGGCTGGGTGCGCGGCTTTAGCCGTTGATGGCTGTGTGGCTTTGAAGCCTCATTTGGCCAAACACTTGATGATTGATTGAACGCACGCTACGGACATTGTGCTTAGTTGCCAAATGTTGTGGCAATTATTAAAGGCGAGTAGTACTTGGAATGGAAACTAATTCGTGTCAAGTATTCTGTCTGCTTATCTCAGATTAAACGAACTTTTCATAATTCACATTTTCGCATTCAATCGACTATCGACCCCCCCACGTATTACATGGGGTAAATATTTGCATTACATAAGTATTCCCCAATCAGCTCAGATCTGCGAGTTCGCTTCTCAATTACCTGCTCAAATTTAAGAGCACCGGCTTATGCCGGCTTTACAAAGTGCGTGCAAACATAAATTTGAAGAAGCTTCTGCTCCAAATTTAAATATTTATTTTGGCAATTCGAGCGCAAAATGTTCCACACCACTTTAACTGCAGCATCGTCGAGCCCCACGCTCCCCCCGGATGTCTGGCCATATTCAATCAGTGTGAAAAAAAGAGGAAAATGAAAAGAAAATCCACCTTAACACGGCCCAGAGCGCGCTGGATAACAACTGGTCCGCGTGCCGACTGGGCCGCCGGGCAAACGAGGCTAATATTTCAGCGGCTCGAATGGCGTGAAGCAATTGCTTTCCGGTTATTGTGTATATTTACGGGCCATATTTGTTGCCAAGCATCTGGCAGCCGATGAAATACGATTTGAAACCTGCATTTGCTATAAGCGAATTGTCTGCGTTAACTTTTCCCCAGGTTTACCTCGAGCTATGCAAATGCCATTCGTGGGAAATTCGATGAAAAGCATCAGCCAGCCACTTGGCTCGGGTATACAAAGCATACCTAGCATACAAGAGTATAGGGATTGCCTTTGGAATACATTTAACTTTTACACAATTATTATATCAATACAGCAATGGGGATTACCCACAGTCATAGTAAGGGAATTTTACACTAAATGTTTGATATTAAATGTATGACAGCTAAAAAGTTGTTAAATGTCTTTAATGTAATTATATTCCGTTTAAAGACACAAGTCAGCAACTTTTATATGCCAAATTAAAGACTGAGCACTTCTTATTCTCATGGAATTTTGAGTATATAAAGAAAAACACTTGTGAACAGCTTTACCCAATTAGGAAATCAAATTTTCATATTTTCATGAATTTTCCAAGTGCCATTCGAAGAAAAAAGCAAAACACTTCAAGCAATCCAAATTTGTTGTTATACCCGCTACTAAGCGAAAAAGGGTATGCCGTGCTAGATGCAAAACTAGATCAACCACCAACTCAAACAACTTGATATCAAAAGATAGAATACAATTTTAATAAATCCTTTTTTCTGGTTACTTTCATCTTAACTATTCTCATATAAAATATCAAATACTTCAAACAAGAAACAGAGATCTAGAATATCACTGAGTCGATTGGCTACTGTGTTGAGAGACTTGAAATACTTGAATTTCACTTTTACTTCTGATACTTGAGACCGAAAATTGAGCATTTTCTTAGTTCTCTCAGGCATAAGCGAATGACAGAGTTTTGTCCTTTTCTTTTGCATTTTTGCCTGTCGCACGGTAATGAGATTTATTACAACAGATTGTTACAATATTTTCATGATGAGCAAAACAGCGAGACAAGAGCAATTTAATTTTTAATTTTCCAAATGAATGCGCTCAAATTAGGCTCATTACGATGCCAGATTATTCCCCAAAAATAGCATGTGTGTGTGTGCATGTGTTGCGCCCTAGGATAAACGTGGGCGGGACGCTCACGAAAGCCTCTTTAAAGTTCTGTAAATACTACTTAATTCTTTTCCAGAGAATTTCTTTAAGCTGTTGCCCAGCTGTGAGCCTAGTTGAATTTTATCGTTTTTCAAGCCGTTAAGCAGAGTCCCCCTAATGGACAGCACGGGGCAGGAGGCGAACTTTCCGGTGGAAGCTGTAAGCGAGATAGACGGAGGCGATAGACGTAACACAAACATATCCGTATCCAATTTCTGAGCTGTCGTTCACACTTGACCAACTTTCAATTACCCTACAAAATCGCTACACTACTGGGCGTTGGGCATACACTCTGATATGGGTGTATTGGTTAACATATAAGGATCTGTCAAAACATATAGGATTGCCAGCAGGGTCTGTCGAATATGGACCGCCTTGTATGTTCCTGGTTAAGAACAAGAAATGCTTTAGCTCAATTCTACCTACTAACTGTCTGTCTGTCATCGATTGCTCATCCCAAAAGAGAAAGAGAGAGAGGAACTTGAAAATTGTCTACTTTAGTTAGAGATTTAACATTTAGTGAGCAGTCAAGGGAAGCTAAGAGAAGCAATTCATAGAAGGGGCTAGCTTTTATTTCATATTGGAGATTTGTGCAGTGACAAACATGCTATATACATGCTATGATAATGACAATGAGGCTTAATTTTCTTCTTATATACATAAATATCAGTGTTCATGTTTGGCTTGCAATGTGTGTAGTCGGGCAGTGCCACCTAGATCCTGCTTGCTTTTCTTTTTAGTAAAATTTGTATGACTGGGTGTCCATTATTTGTTGGGCATTTCAAGCTTTAGCTACAGCCGCCTGGCCTGTCACCTACCCCATGTCCCTCTCTTGCTTCGCCTTCGCCACTTGCTCGTACACAGCACGCTTGTCCAGCCTATTGGCCAGCTAGTTGCTGACGTTGCTCGGCGTAAAATCGCATAACAAATGATGTTTAATGCTGTGGCTGATGAAGCTGAAAAGGCCCCAAACGCATTCCATGTGGCCAAACATGCGTGCAAATGGAATGCCTTTTTGCAGGCATTTTCTACGCGCTGCTGCCGCACCTCCCCCTCCCCCTGGAACCCATTTTGTTTTTTCCTCTTTTTTTTTTTTTTTTTTTGGCGCAAAACCTTGTTGGAGAAAACACGCTGCTCATTTGGCTTGATAATTTATTTTCGCATATTAATTTTGGCTCGACTTGTGCGAGCGATATGGTGGGCAATGCACAGTGGGCGAAACGGCTGATTTAGCGGCGATTAATTAATAACTCCTGCAAAAATGATGCTATTTTTGTACGGATACTTTTGTTTTGTAGATAAATTATATACACATCAGAATTAATGTAAAAAAAATTTTTTCATTAAGTGAAAATATTAAAAAAAAATTTTTTTTTAAGATAGTGTAAGCCCGTTCTATTCGATGTCTGGTCATTTTCGCTCAATTTTAAGGAATTTCAATACATTTGTAATACTTCTTTTTATTTGCTATTACTTTAGAAATATATATATAAACCATCAAAAAAAATTCAAATAAATAAGACAGCAATAACATTTTTAAAAAAGTTATGGAAAGTGCCTTTCGCTAATGCGAGCATGTTCTGCAGAGTAATGTTCAATCGAGCAACTATGTTTTTTTTTTTTTTTTTTTTTTTTTTTTAAAGCATACATTTATTTCATCAATCCATATATCGTAAATAGTACCGACTTCAACAATTTTATTTATTTATTTATTTATTTTTTTTTTGCTTAATGTTTTTTAAATTTATTCATCTGATATTGTGCAATCCGATTACTCAACTTGTTCGTCCCTATTTAAAATAAGACTAATAATGGGTTTATCTGTAAACTGATCTTGTTTAGAAAATGATACTATAGATTTTGCTAACACTATAATAAATGAGTCCGATGAAATAAAAAGTGTGTGTGCCAAGTCTTTCATGTGTTATTGCGAGAATTCTTTTTTTTTGGTTTTATCTCCATTTGCATGTCATATTTGTAAAGCAATTTTTTATTTTCTTATCAATTTTAGCGCATTGCCTATCGTTATATTTATTTTTATCAAAAATATTGGTGTAGATGTATGTCTCAACCGCAAAAGTTTTTTTTGAAACGTCAGTCTCCATATGCCATACACTAAATAATTCTCGTTTGGACACTGACATTGTTGCTAAAAAAATATTTCTAAAATAATATGCGGATATATGCAGCTCATTGTGGACGATTTCACTTCGTAATACACAGACTTATTTTTTAAAAACACATTGATATCGAATACAGTCGAATATTAAAAGTTCTACTCTACTAAAGTTCAGTTTTTAGCAAATGTTAAGACAAATTTAAGTGCTAATTAAAAAATTACGTTTTGGGACGAAACACAATCACAGGTCGCAAACATTTATTTTGTTAGTAACTACATACCTTTTTATTCAGTTAACAGCAAAAAGTTCAATTGAAAACAGTAAAACCAATTTTTATTCAATTTTTTTCGATTCAGTCGGAATTGGCGGGAAAGCTGACTGCAACAGCCAATGAAATATATGTTGTCTTCTAAGCTTCACAGCTGTGCGAATATTGAGAGAAAATCGAAGCGATTAATGTTTTTGGTCTATCGAATATATTAGTGATCGATTACAAAAGAGAAATTGGCAACTAGAATTACTTTAAATTTGAATTAATCGGAGCTAAATCAGCCGTTTCGCCCACTGTGCAATGCACAGACAGAGAGAGAGAGAGAGAAGGGGAGAGAGAAAGGCAAATGAGAAATGTGTGATAAATGAGAGACGCTTAAATGCTCAGGAATACAAGTACTGCCCGCCACAGGCAGACGGGCAGACGGGCGGTCAGAGGGCAGAGGGCAGAGCACTGAAAATGATTATCCTGCACGGCACACACTCACACACAGGCATACACACACATACACACTTAGGATATCCGAATTTGCACTCTACAATTTTGTACTCAAATCAGGAATTAGCAGAGACTTTAATTTCTATATCAAAAACTTTAATTTGTATTTTTAATTTATTATCAGGGACCGTAACGGTTATAACTTTTACGAGTATAGCAAAAAATTAAAAAATATTAATTATTTTTTGATTAATTAAAAAAAATTATTTTTTATTATTAATATTGATTTTTATGATAAAAATCCAAAATAATTATTACAGAACAATTTTTATATGTAAATCAAATCATTGCTCTTACGTAATTCCTCTACGTATTCGCTTTACGTTTTCCTCTACGTAATTCCTCTACGTCTTTAATGCTTATAATTCACACACTCTACTTCACTTTATTGCGCTGACCTCCACCAGGCCTGGACGAAGACTGAAGACTGACTGAAGAAATGCTGCAGCTGCTGCCCTTTATATAGGGTGACTTTTACTCAAGCACTGCCTCTCTCAAATGTTGAGCCCGACGGCAGGTAGAGCTCGTTGCAGTCGAGCTTCAAGTGAGCAATGGGAACGCTCTCTGCTGCTGTGAGCATTCTAGCTTTGTTTTACCTAAATACAAATACCAAATGACAACTGCTGCATACATACATATGTATGTAGACAACTTTAATGATCTTCCGCACCTATTATTATTATTTTTTAACAGTACAGCGTTTTTCTCCAGGTGTATTTATATGTATTCCTAAACATTTCATCGCTCTTTGGCTTAATTGCTTTCCGAGCGCCCGGAGGCACTTCTCTTGCGGATTTTAAGCGCAATATATAATATATAATATATCCCACTTCTATATTCATATAGTAGCATGACAGATAAGTCGCATGGACATTGTTGTATTTATCAGGCTTAGGCCTTTGATGCTCGACATCAGGCTGCTTATAATTAATGAGCTCTCAAACTGTGCTAATGGCCAGGAGCTGAACTGTGTCTCGTCTTAGCACGTGCTTGAGGTCAAGCATAGTATAATGCCTAGCCTAATGTACTTTCCACTTAAAAGCAATCGAGAACAGAGATTCATGTGCATATATATGAAATAATACCCATGTATTAAGAGAGAACTATGTGACAGATAGAGGAAGCTATTTGCAATTTCAACCTAATTATTTTACTCTACTCCAGGTTCCTCTTTGCACTTGCCTAAGTAAACACTCTTTCACAGAAACTACCTCACATATGCTTGGTTTATTTGAATTTCCTTTACTCTTGAACCTCTTACTAGACAGCACAATGACGGACAATTGTAACGGCTCTTAACTGTTCCCAATTTCCTTTTGGATCAGTGGACGAGTTTTTCATTTTAATGGGCCGTGTTTGCTGATGCTTGACAACATTTTGTCAATAGGAATTCCACACATACATATATATGCATTGTATGTATATATGTATGTATATTTCCATTAAATTGCCTTTCGGCAATGCTCAATCGAAATTGGAGTGAAAAGGAAATTTAACTTTGAAACTTTGTGCTCTTTGAAATGTGAAGCTCGCCAATTATAGGGTGCAAAATGCCATGAATAATATGTGTGTAAAGCATTGTTTGGGCCAGGCCAACTGAAAGGGGGGAGGGGGTGGTAGGCAGGGTAAGGGTGTGAAAATATTATAAGGTGCTTGTTGTAAGCGTTGCAAGTGCTTTAAATGGCACTTGCATCAAGTGCAACAGCTGCTGCTGCTGCTGCCGCTGTTTATTCAACATCATCAGCATTATGGAGATAATGAGCTTCATCATTATCAGCTTCATTATCATTGTCTTCTTCATAAGATTCCTTTGCTGCTTGTCCCCGGCATACATTTTCAAGTGTTGTGTTCATGCATGTGTGTGTGTGTGTGTGTGTTTGTGTTTGTGTGTGGCACGCACTCATTTACAGACTTCGTTTGCATAATAATTTCACTCATTACATTTAGTTGCGCTGCAAACACCCCACCCCCACCCCCTTGCACTACAACTAAATATGCAGCAGATACATTTATTTGCCAGACGTTGCTGGAGGATTTATGCTTCGCATGTGCCAGCATGTGGCAATTCTTAAGCCAACTATGAGGTCAAGATGCGGCAGCATACCCACTCACACAACACACACAACACACACATACACACACACAGACTTCCATTAAGTCGGAACGGTTTGTGTGCTGCAGTTGCTTAAACGTTTTCATCATTATACCCTCTACCTCTTCCACATTTGCAACTGTGGGTATTCTGGGTTTCGTAAACTGATGCAAAGCACAAGTGAAAAGCCTTTTCCGCTTTCCTTAAAAGTATGTTAATCAGCGTCGTCCTTCTCATAATTTAATCATCTCTATCATAAGACTCGGAGACTAAGTTGAATACTAATATACCTGTTGCACTTGGTATTCCATGCATATAATAGCTAGTCGATCACTCTCATGTACAGTGCCGCTGTTTAATATTCGTCTGTCTAGTGCTCATCAATTACTTAATGTCAATTGTCCGTTTGCAGTTTAATTGATTTGGCAACTTCGGTGACTCTAACTTATTTTCCATTGAAGCCATTCGAAATGCAATTTGCATACCCGGAGCTGGGCCCACTGTGCGAACTTTGTGCACAGCATGAACTTTGCGGCTTCTAACGAGCCACATAAAATGTTCCGCATGCCGCATGCCGCATGCCACTTGCCACTTGCAAGCCAAGTTCAAAGTGTTGCAGCAAAAACTTTTGCCTCGCTCAATGTTGTCGCTCGGTTTTGGGCCAAAAAGTTGCTTTCCAAATTTTTCTCTTTACTAGTTTGTCGAATTACAAAAATGCGAATTCTTATTTGGCAATGGAATTGGCGCATTGCCTTCATATATGTATATGTGTATTTGATTGCCGCTAAATATTGTCTAGTTATAAATAGATATAATAGTTTGAATAATTTATATATCTTATTTTAATAATTTGTAGCTTAAATATTAAATTGGAGAACCTTTTCTTCCCAGAACATTTAGCAATCGATTTTACAGTTTAACTTGGCATGAACCGAAAGCCCAGAATAAGCTGCCAGTTCTCAATTATTTGTTTGTTTGTTATTGAATAAACATAGTTGCATGTCGGAGGCTGTTCAACTCCACCTTTTCCTAATAGCCCATGTGATTCACTCATAGCAGACAGAATTTTAAGCTTGGTGGTTGGCACATCGAATCAATTGAGCACATGAGCCAGGCACAACAATGCTCAAGTAAAGCCTTTAAATGCTTTTATTAAATAATCTCCTTATGGCTGCTCGATACATGTACGTTCCTATCTATGTATGTGCATGTATTTGTGTGCTGCTCAAGTTGCGAGCATTCAGGAGAACTTGTCCGGCATTTCAGCTTCTGTTTCGTTTATTTAATAAATAGCCGACTTTATTTGCAGTCCGTAGTGTCCGTCCGATTCTAAGCTGTCTCTGCAGGAATGCATTTACCGTCGTTCACTTGAACGTCATCTATTTTTATGCGCCATCCCTTTCCATTCCATTCTCGCTGCTCTTTAATCTCGGAGCTGGGAGCTTGGAGTGTTGCGCCCATTCCCAGTTCCCCAGCTCCAGTTCCTGCCTTGTGGCGCATTTCCTTTGCAGTTCTTGGATGCAACAGCAATTCACTTAACTTACTCGAGTCGTCGTCGGCATAACTTCCTCACCTCTCTCTCTCCTTCTGCCCAGCGATGCTCAAAAAGAAGGAAAAATAGTGGAATCAGAGAGCTTAAATCCAAGCAGTAGAGTCATCCCACACGCTGAGCTCGGCGCTTAGTGTTTTAATGCCAATGCGAACACACATTTTATACAATTTCTTTTATGTAGGAGAGTGTATACATTTCGTAATCCTTTGGTTCATGCATTTGTACGCTTTATTTAACCATGGAGAGCGGATTGCCACTGGATCGGGCGTAATTGTGTGGGTTGAGTTACTGTCAACTCTAATAGGGGTCGCCAAGCAAAAAAAAAAAAAAAATAAGATAAGTAAAAGTAAAAAGTAAAATAAAAACTATTTACAGCTGGCATATGAAGCTGCGAATCTATGCCAATGATGCGAAAATGTCTGCAAACTCACAGCAAAAATAAAAGAAAAAGAATAAAACGGATTACTGGCGAGCCTCTTGAGACAGTCAGTCTCAAAACTTTTCGCACTGCAATAGATTTTATTTGCTTGAAGTAGAGCAAATTCCTGCACTGAGCACTTAATGCCTGAATAGCTCTTAGCTACTTAATATCATTGTATGCCTTGAACGCATTGCTGATTTATTGATTGATTGTTGAAAAATTTACGAACTAAATACGAAGATTTATTATCTAAGCCTTAGTAATTATCTGCAATAAAAAATTTAAAATATTATAATTTAACAAAAAATGAATTAAAATAGTTTTTATTATAAATTCTCTGCAAATGATGTGTGTTTATTTGATATACAAATCTAAACTATAAGGGATATCGAAAAAATGTAATGTAATGTTTAAACTAATACAAAATTAATTATTATTAATAATGCTTAAAAATGAAAAAATGAGACCAAAACAGTTCCACAGCTGTAAAAATTCATTCACAATTTTATACATTTATCCCAAATAATAAATATATATATATGTATGTATATAAATATATTTTTACATATACACAAGAATGGAATTACTTTCGTCTTTCGCACTTCAATTAATCTGTTAGCAATTTCGTTCTTATGGAAATCGTTTAGCACATGAAATGCTAACTCTTTTATAATAGCACAAAAGGCGATTGTAGCTGTTTTATGGGTTTCAGTGAAATTGCTTATAAGTAGATCAACAGCCAGACAGTTAAACGACTTACAATCTCTCAAGTAGTTGCTAATTGAACTGATTTGAGTGCTTGTCACCTCGCCTCTCTCGCTTTGCATAGAAAGTGAGTGTTTGGTGTGAGAATTCTTGGACTCTGCTGCCGGCTCAGTTGTTCTTTGGATCTTCAGCCGTAAAGAGACTTTGCTGCCATGCTGAGAGCAATTGCCGTTTTCTACTTGACGGGCGTAGCACTGGCCAGCAGCACCAGCAGCAGCAGCTTAAGTAGCCGTCCCGTTGATCATCTACAGCGGTTCAGCAGATCTCTGCTCTTTCCAGCAACCGCCCCGACGCGTGTGCAGTTCATTGGCGGCGTTGGTATTCCAGTGGAGGACTTGCCCTTTGAGTCGGTTACGTCGGGCTATGTGCTGAAGACGGAATACTTTCTGCCCACCACAGCCGAGGAGATCACCAGAGTCTACCTCAAGCCGCAGCCCATAACAGGCAGAGAGCATGCGGTTCACATGGAAGGCGCATCCGGCATGGGCTCCATGTATCGCTGGGTCATCTATCGAGGCATCGAGACGGTTTTACAGAACATAAAGTTACCTGGACGCAGCTGCCTCCTGCGCGTCATCTGCGAGCATGCTGCGCTGCCCTTGACCCATGAAAGTGGATTACTGGGTGAGCTGCTGCACATTGTGCTGACTCCATCGAGCTCCTCGGACCACTACGCCCTGCACACCGACCGGGAGTACTTGGTTGCGGAACGCTTTGGCAAACGTGGCGGCAGCTGCGAATCTGCCTATGGCCACAAATGCCCCAGATCTCCCATGGGACTGATTACGATGTTACTCTGAGTTATTTTGATTAAATTTATTTAATATTAACATAAAATTGTATATAACTGAAATGTTTTTATGTGTTTATGATTAAGGCTGTCGGAGCTAGCAACTATGTACGTGGCTTTATTTGTATACGCCTTTATTAACAAACATCGTTTAGGGAGTAGTACGATTGATGTTCGCTAATAACTGTAATGTAAGTGGAAACGCTTTTCTCTACTGTTAAAAGACTATCACACAGCCGTGATTCTTCACCAATTAAGTGCGGAATTGATTTACACAACCCATACCAATATATACAGAGCACACACAAATACATACACAACATGCACATCAAACAGACGAGAAACAACTAAATCGGGAGAGAACACTAAAAACGATTGCGAGCCGAACGCGATCGAACTCATTGAAGAACCGATGGAATTGGTTGTTCTATGATTTTATTCTTACAGAGTCAGTAAAAGAGGAGCGAGATGCGGAAAGCATTTATATGCGATACCCTGCAATCTTACAGTTTTGGAGATTATGTGTGATAAATCGGCAACAAGGTTTATATATCCCAACTACAAAGTATTTCTGTTATATTAGTTTTGGGCAAAAACTATAAAAGTGCTACGGAACAACGGAACTAGAATTTAATACAATGAAATGGCAAGTGTATCAGTTTTTGCTTCGATTTACATAAATTCAAATTATCGAGAACGAACTTTATTCAACGAACTTTATTTCGATTTAGCGGGGTATCGAGACTCAACTTGAAATTAAATAGAAACACACGAACGATTGAGGCGATCCATATTATACAAAACGGGAACCGTGTATCACTCAGCTGATAGCATACAACTGCAAAGGCAGAGAAAAACCAGTATTTATACTTTCTCTCTCTCTCTCTCTCTCTCTCTCCCTCTCTCTATCTCTCTCTCTCTTTCTCTCTCTCTCTCTCTCTCTCTCTCTCTCTTGATTAAATTTGAATATACAACAATATAGTAATTACATAGATAAATAAAAATTATAAACTTTAATTCAAAACTTTTAACAGCTGTGCGTGGCTGTTCTTATGTAAATATTAGTTTAGAACTTTCAACCTGGGCTCATTACCATAAACAAACAGTGATTTTTAACATCTCTTGGCGTAGCCATTTATCTCATTTCTATTTTATCACAACAACAAATTTCTCAATATCAGCTATACAAATTTTCACACTTTAGAAACCAGATCTTGTTATATAAGAAGTTATTGTAAATGCATTTACTGATCAGAACCTTAGATGAAAAGCATTAATGTGATATGGTTCAGTTCTTGACGAGATCTTCAATGGGCTTCATCATGCAGCAAACACTTGTGTTCATTTCTTTAGCTGCTGTGGGCAGTGGTACAATGATCTATCCAAAGATCGCGCCGACACCCGTTACGTTTATCTGTGCTATTGGCATTCCCGTCGGGGAGCTGCCCTTCGAGACCGTCATCTCTGGCTACGCGCTGAGGATGCAGTACTTCCTGCCCAACAATGCGTCAGAGGTGACGAGCGTCTATCTGAGGCCCCAGCCGATTACGGACAGAGGCAACAGCAGGAGTGATTTCAAATTGGGCTCAATATATCGCTGGATAGTATATAATGGCCTTGAGATGGTTCTGGAGAAGATGAATCTGCCTGGGCACAGCTGCCTGCTGCGATTGATCTGCGAGCACGCGGCGTCGCCTTTAAGCCATGAGAGTGGTCTACTGGGCGAGGTACTGCACATCATTCTGACACCTTCACGTTCAAAGGATCACCGGAGCAGGCGCAAGGATCATAGCTATCTAGCAGCAGAGCGACTGGGCAGACGTGGAGGCAACTGCGCGGCTGTCTTTGGAAGGAAATGCAAAAGATCGCCCTTTGATTTAATTAGTGTATTATTGTAATGAATTTAATTTAAAGATTACAGCTTTTATAAAAGAATTAAAGTGTGATTTCATGTAATAGCTAAATAATATTCAACCATTATTAATTAACACAGTTTTCACAAATCTATTCCCATTGACTTTTGACTGACAACTGACATCTATCTAATGCAATCGCTGTTGTTTCGGCATCACGTGAGCGAAGGTGTGATAATTACATAGTTGATAAACATTTTAATTAGTTTTCGTATGGCCTGTGATTCGCATAGCAAGCAGCATCAATTGTAATTACGTATGCAAGCATTTTCAAGCACACACGACGTATGCGTAATATGCGTGCGATTGAATGTTGTATGTGTGTGTGTGTGTGTGTGTGATGGCGGCTGTGCATGTCAGAGCTGTATATTACACTTAAATTTAAATAGTAAATACAATTTATATGAATTATGTGCCGACTACATGCATTTAATACAAATTCATTTCGACGCCTTCCTCATTAGGTCGACATTCAGAGCACGTACGTATCAGTCAGCGCCGCCCACTGGCATGTCCTCATCGTAATGGGCTTAAATACTTTGGCACGCAATCGGCTTGTCCATGTGCATGTCCATGTCCAGAGCGCACACAACCGTAAAATAATTACACACACATTGAATAAAACGCGACATGAAACAGAAACAAATCAAACCCCGCTCGGCCTTAACTCGCTTCTCTTCCCATCGGGGGCGCTGCTTGGCCGGAGGCGTGGCTGGACTAACTCAAACCGTTTGCTTTTGGCATTTCAATGCCGTTCGACCAAATGGATTTAATATTAATTAGCTGGCTGACAACGCAAGCGGCAAACCAATTGAGTAAAGTCCTTTTGTAAGGCATTGCGCATACGCTCTGTGGCCCCGGGCAACCTTAGCACACAGTAAATTAAATCAAAATATTGCCTGGTAAACATGGAGCACAGCTTCATTTGTTGCGGTCTCAAACATATTGTGTTTATCCCAAAAGCAAACATCCTTTCAATATTTTTTTAAACATTCTGCTACATCAAAACAAAAAGAAAATCATATGATAATTGAATTCAAGCAATAGCAGCAGCTAGAGCAAAACTTGTGCAGCAGTTGGGTAGCTCTTCCGGCTCGGTTTGCCAGCTATAGCCGCTCCTCTTCAATTCAGTCCTACCCTGAGGGCACTCAAGGCAAGCCAAGGGGTAAACTTGTTTGCTTAATTATTTAGCCAAATGCAAATGAATTTCTGTCTGCCTTTGTGACCCATGTGAACACCGGCTCTCGAGTGCTGCATACTGAAATTCAAGTTAGTTTTTAATCAAATTAGTCGGGAACAATGCCAACAATTAACTGACGAAGATTTTATGCTCTCTTAGCAAGTCGAAGTTGAGGTTTGTTTTACATTATAAAAGTTGTTAAATCTTAAGCAACCCTAAATAAAAGTTAAAAAAAGTAAATAAATAAATATATACGAAATATTATTTTGATTAAAAAATACGAAAAGGAAATTACGAACTAAAGGATTTGTTTTATAATCTGGTGCAAGGAGGCTCTACATATTATTACAAAATATCGAGCACTATAGGCTACATAATAAAAGTTGATAAATCTCTAAGGAAAGTGTAACTCCTAAATGTTAGAAGATAAATGGA